>OY740809.1:34436528-34446528 GCA_963514005.1 Raja brachyura | reverse complement strand
CTTAGGTGATTTGATATTCTGATTCATAATTAATGAGGAACTGGAGTCACTGTTTGCTTTCAAGATCAATGCCCATTCTTTGCACAAACCCTCAGTGCATGCTTGCGATATTTAAAAGTGACAAACCGGGTAAAACTTCCCTGCTAATTACTCTTGCGATGTTCTCTTTATTATCTTTTTTCAAACGAGTCTTTGCATAAGAGAAGCGTAGGATGCTGCAGAGATGGAAGGAAGTGCAGGTGCTGGAGCCTTGAGCAAGACACAAAGTGCTGGAGGAACTCAGCGGGCCAGGCAGCATCTGTGGAGGGAATGGACAGGCGATGTCTCCAAAGATCCTATAGCGGAGCAAGATAGACCACTCCTGCTAAATGCAATGGCCGGACGTGTAGTACGCAACGGAGCGGAACGTGGGCCTATTTTTCATCCATTTTAGTAACCCGACCCCACCCGACCCGACCCGACCCGCAGTGTAATCAACGTTGCGGGGGAACAGTTAGTGTTAATAAATTATAATTCTGAAAATGAGGTGAAGATTTTTCACAAAGAACTTTCATTTTTACGAGGATGTTTCCGTAACCGGCCTCCGTCTCCGCGCTAGTTCTCTTTGCTCCGCTGTGACGGGATCTTTGGTGCGGAGACGGAAGCCGGTTACGGAAATGGGGCCGGAAATTTTCGTTGAGTAGACTATCTTGCTCGCTATAGGATCTTTGGTTGGGACCCCCCCTACGGACTGATTGTTGTGGAGGGGAGAAAAGCTGGAAGAGAGAGGTGGGAGCGGGACAAAGTCTGGCGAGCGATAGGTGGATACAGTTGGGGGAGGGCGGTTTGGCAGGTGGGTGGAGTGAGTGTCGAAGGCTAGTAGTGAAAAGGGTGTCCGGTATAAGGAGAGGAGAGGCGTGAAATATTAAGGCGGAGGAAGGGTGCAGATGGAATTGGACAGTGGAGGGGGGGGGGGTCAGTTCAGTTTAGTTTATTGTCTACGTGTACCAAGGTACAGTGAAAAGCTTCTGTTGCGTGCTAACCAGTCAGCGGAAAGACAATACATGATTACAATCGAGCCGTTGCCAGTGTATAGAGGAGCAGAGATTTAAGAGTGTGGAAATTGTAATATGGGATTGTAGATCTGCTTTGGGGCTGGCACCCAAATAGTCGCCCAGGTTTGGGCGCTGTCTTGTACAAGTTGGGCCGGATGGGAGGAGAGATGAAGGAGAGAACGTATGTTTAGCTGGATGAACCTTTACCAATCCAAAAGAGCCTCAATGGGCTGAATGGCCACTTCTACTGTGAAATGTAAGCACTGGAGTATCTCAGCAGGTCCGGCAGCATCTCTGGAGAACATGGATAGTCTGAAGAAGGGCCCCAACCCGAAACGTCGCCTATCCATGTTCTTCAGTGATGCGTAAGTCTATTGCGTACAGTTCTGGTCTCCAAATCTGAGGAAGGACATTATTGCCATAGAGGGAGTGCAGAGAAGGTTCACCAGACTGATTCCTGGGATGTCAGGACTGTCTTATGAACAAAGACTGCATAGACTCGGTTTATACTCTCTAGAATTTAGGAGATTGAGAGGGGATCTTATAGAAACTTACAAAATTCTTAAGGGGTTGGACAGGCTAGATGCAGGAACATTGTTCCCGATGTTGGGGAGGTCCAGGACAAGAGGTCACAGCTTAAGGATAAGGGGGAAATCCTTTAGGACCGAGATGAGAAGGGCTTTTTTCACACACAGAGTGGTGGGTCTCTGGAACTCTCTGCCACAGAGGGTAGTTGAGGCCAGTTCATTGGCTATATTTAAGGGGGAGTTAGATGTGGCCCTTGTGGCTAAGGGGATCAGAGGGTATGGAGAGAAGGCAGGTACGGGATACTGAGTTGGATGATCAGCCATGATCATATTGAATGGCGGTGCAGGCTCGAAGGGCCGAATGGTCTGTTCCTGCACCTAATTTCTATGTTTCTATGTTTCTATGTAAGAAGGAACCACAGATGCTGTTCTAAACCAAAGATAGACACAAAAAGCTGGAGTAACTCAGCGGGACAGGCAGCATCTCCGGAGAGAAGGAATGGGTGATGTTTCGGGTCGAGACTGATTCATCCATTCCTTCTCTCCAGAGATGCTGCCTGACCTGCTGAGTTACTCCAGCTCTTGCATCACTGCTTTTGCCTCCCAGATTTAATATCAGGAATGGTGTGAGGTGGGAAGAATATTTAGTGTAGACTTGTTGAGTGTAGGGGCCAGTTCATAGAAACATAGAAACATAGAAAATAGGTGCAGGAGTAGGCCATTCGGCCCTTCGAGCCTGCACCGCCTTTCAATATGATCATGGCTGATCATCCAACTCAGTATCCTGTACCTGCCTTCTCTCCATACCCCCTGATCCCTTTAGCCACAAGGGCCACATCTAACTCCCTCTTAAATATAGCCAATGAACTGGCCTCAACTACCTTCTGTGGCAGAGAATTCCAGAGACTCACCACTCTCTGTGTTAAAAATGTTTTCCTCATCTCGGTCCTAAAGGAATTACCCCTTATCCTTAGACTGTGATCCCTTGTTCTGGACTTCCCCAACATCAGGAACAATCTTCCTGCATCTAGCCTGTCCCACCCATTAAGAATTTTGTAAGTCTCCATAAGATCCCCCCTCAATCTTCTAAATTCTAGCGAGTACAAGCCGAGTTCCCGTGATGCACGACTCTAACACTCACAGAGTGGAACGCCTTCAGTGGCTGCATGGATGGTCAGAGTCGTACAGCACTGAAACAGGCCTTTCGACCCAACTAGTCCATGCCGACCAACATGCCCCATCTACCCGTCCCACCTGCCTGAGTTTGGCCCAATCCCTTGACAGATTTTATGCCTCCTTGTCACGTTCCCCTCAGCTAACAATGAGCCATTCTCCATTTCCTTAGCATCGTCTGCTTTGATCTGTTGTTTTCACACCTTACCCTGCCTTATCTCTAGAATCCCTCTCCCCTGACACTGAGTGAAGAAGGGTCTTGCCCCGAAACATCACCCGTTCCTTCTCTCCCAACATGCTGCAGGTCCCGCTGAATTACTCCAGCATTTTGTGTCTATCTTCCCTCTAAACCTTTCCTATTCATGTACGTCTCCAACTGGCTTTTAAGTAAATCAGTAAAGGGCCTGTCCCACCAGCATGCAACTCCATGCGATGAGCGCGACCTAACGTGGTCGCTTGAGCCGTCCGGCGTCGCGGGGCCGGTCCCACTTCGATTGCCGGAGCCGTGCGGAATTGTGCGGAGTTCGTCCCGACATCACGCGGGGCTCCGAAAAACTGACAATGTTCAAAAATTCCGCACGGCAACGGCTTGTCGGCTCGCAGTCGCCTCGACGCATTACACACCGCCCTGACGTCGTGCCCCCGTGAACCTATCTGTAGGTGCCTCTGTGACCCTCTCTGTGTGCGGCTCCGTGGCCCACTGTGTGTGTGTGTGTGTGCCTCTGTGCCCCTCTCTGTGTGGCCCTCTCTGTCCTGGCGAACTTACCTTAAGACTTCGCTCCAAGTTCGCCTCACTTTGCGCCGCGTGGCGCCACTCACCCGACCTCCACGCGGCCCTCGCTGCCGGTTTGGTCGCGCTTGCCGCATGCAGGCGCATGCTGGTGGGAACGGCCCTCTACAGGGGATCACCCGACCTCCGCGCGGCTCCCGCTTCTAGTTTGATCGCGCTCATCGCATGGAGTCGGATGCTGGTGGGACAGGCCCTTAAGTTTATTAGCCAAGTATTCACATACAAGGTATTTGCCTTGGTGCTCTGCCCACAAGTAACAACACGACATACATTTACAGTTACGAATGACTCGGAAAACACTAAACATTAATAATAAAAAAAACATTAATGATAAAACACCATTGATCAAGCATGTGAACCAACAAAATACCCGATCAAAGGGAGGCTACAGATTTTTGGCTGTTGAGTAGAGCAACTACTCGTGGATAAAAACTGTTTTAAACACTGTTATATTATAGTCCCTGCCTCAATTACCTCCTCTGGCAGCTCGTTCCATACACCCACCACCCACTGTGTGAAAAGTTGCCCCATAGGTTTCTATCGAATCTTACCCCTCCCACCTTAATCCTGTCCCCTGGTTCTTGATTCCCCGATTCTGGGTAAAAAACTGTGCGTTCACCCTGTCTATTACCCTCATTATTTTATACACCTCTATAAGATCACTCTTCCAGCTTCCTGCACTCCAAGGAACAAAGTCCTAGCCTTCCCAACCACTCCCTATATCTCAGGCCCTCAAGTCCTGGCAACATCCTCACAAATCTTAAGTTCAGAGGTTCTAGGAGCAGAATTAGGCCATTCAGCTCATCAAGTCTACTCCACCATTCAATCCATCCTAACCCCATTCTCCTGCCTTCTCCCCGTAACCCCCTGACACCCGCACTAATCAAGAATCTGTCAGTCTCCACCTTAAATATATGCTTCCACAGTCGCCTGTGGCAATGAATTCCACAGATTCACCGCCCTCTGGCTAAAGAAATTATTTATTATCACCTTTCTGATGGAACCTCCTTACATTCTGAGGCTCTGGCCTCTGGTCCAAGACTCTCCCTTGAGTGGAAACATTCTTTCCATCTTCTCTGCACTCAATGATATTAGCCATGAAGACTTAATGTGTGGGGACTAATAGAATACCAAAGGGTGAGGTCATGCTTTGGGATGAAATGACATGTGATTGGACTCTTTGGAGGTATAGAGGTATTTAGAGGAGATTTACTAGAATGTTGCCTGGGTTCCAGCAACTAAGTTACAGAGAAAGGTTGAACAAGTTAGGTCTTTATTCTTTGGAGCGCAGAAGGTTAAGGGGGGACTTGATTGAGGTCTTTAAAATGATGAAAGGGATAGACAGAGTTGACGTGGATAAGCTTTTCCCATTGAGGGTAGGGAAGATTCAAACAAGAGGGCATGACATGAGAATTAAGGGACAGAAGTTTAGGGGTAACATGAGGGGGAACTTCTTTACTCAGAGAGTGGTGGTTGCGTGGAATGGTCTTCCTGCAGAAGTGGTGGAGGCAGGATCGATTTTAACATTTAAAAGTAAAGTGGATAGGTATATGGACGGGAAGGGAATGGAGGGGTATGGTCTGAGTGCAGGTAGATGGGACTAGGGGAAAATAAATGGTCGGCATGGACTGGAAGGGCTGAGAAGGCCTGTTTCCGTGCTGTAATTGTTATATGGTTATATGGTTATACGGCATGAAAACAGGCCCGCCTTCCCAACTTGTCGACGCCGATCAAAACGCCCCATCTTTTCCTGATTCAGCTGCCTGTGTTTGGATCATATCCCTCTAAATCTTTTCAATCCATGTCGCTTTCCAAATGTCTTCAATTTAGTTTATTTAGAGATACAGCGCGGAAACAGGCCCTTCGGACCACCGAGTCCGCGCCGACCAGCGATCCCCGCACACTGACTCTACCCTATGCCCACTAGGGACAATTTACATTTACACCAAGCCAATTAACCTACACACCTGTCGGTCTTTGGAGCGGGGAAGGAAAGCGAAGATCTCGGATAGGTCATGGAGTGATACAGTGTGGAAACGGGCCTTTCTGCCCAACTTTCTGCCCAACTTTCTGCCCAACTTTAAGAATGTGATAAGCCATTTGGAACGGAGACAAGAAAACACTTTTTCTCACATAGAGTGGTGAGTCTGTGGAATTCTCTGCCCCAGAGGGCGGTGGAGGCAGGTTCTCTGGATGATTTCAAGAGAGAGCTAGATAGGGCTCTTAAAAATAGCGGAGTCAGGGGATATGGGGAGAAGGCACGAACGGGGTACTGATTGTGGATGATCAGCCATGATCACATTGAATGGCAGTGCTGGCTAGAAGGGCCAAATGGCCTCTACTCCTGTACCTATTGTCTATTGTCTATTGTCTATTGCCCACATTGACCAACATGCCCCATCTGCACTAGTCCCACCTGCCTGCATTTGGCCCACATCCCTCTAAACCTGTACTATCCATGTACCTGTCTAAATGGTTCGCAAATGTTTCGATGGTATCTGCTACAACTACCTCCTCCAGCAGCCCGTTCCATACACCCACTATCCCTTGTGAAAAAAAAGTTACCCCTCAGGTTCCTGTTGAACCTGTACCCTCTCACCTTAAACCTATATCCTCTGGTTCATTTTAGTTTTAATGATACAGCGCGGCAACAGGCCCTTCGGCCCACCGGGACCGTGCCATCTCGCACATTAACACTATCCTACACACGCTAGGGGAATTTTTTTACATTTACGCCAAGCCAATTAACCGACAAACCTGCACGTCTTTGGAGTGTGTGGCGGGGGGGAGCGAAGGTCTCGGAGAAAACCCACGCAGGTTAAGGGGAGAACGTACAAACTCTGTACAGACAGCACCTGTAGTCGGGATCGAACCCGGGTCTCTGGTAAATGCTTTTAACCTTCTCTATCAACTGTTGCTCAGGAATACTTGCCTCAGAGCCAAGAGGTTATGGATTAATTACAAAAATACAGGCAGGTTATCCAAAGCATTGCTTAGGGAGTGTTTCAATGTCGGTTTAAACATTAACCTGGTGTCTTGGCCAATATTTATCCGTCAAACAACATGTCTGGAACACGAAGACCTCATTTCATTTATATTTTATCACATTGTTGGCTGTTGGACGCCCACATTATGACCACACCCGCATTTCGGAGATGAACTGAATTGCTCAGTTTAGTTTGGAGTCACAGCGCGGTAACAGGCCCTTCGGCCCACTGCGTCCGCACCTATTCACCGATTAATGCTACCCTACCAACCTACCAACACACTAGAAACAGAGAAACATAGAAATTAGGTGCAGGAGTAGGCCATTCGGCCCTTCGAGCCTGCACCGCCGTTCAATATGATCATGGCTGATCATCCAACTCAGTTACCTGTACCTGCCTTCTCTCCATATCCCCTGATCCCTTTAGCCACAAGGGCCACATCTAACCCCTCTTAAATATAGCCAATGAACTGGCCTCAACTACCTTCTGTGGCAGAGAATTCCAGAGACTCACCACTCTCTGTGTGAAAAACGTTTTTCTCATCTCGGTCCTAAAAGATTTTACCCCTTATCCTTAAACTGTGACCCCTTGTCCTGGACCTCCCCAACATCGGGAACAATCTTCCTGCATCTAGCCTGTCCAACCCCTTAAGAATTTTGTAAGTTTCTATAAGATCCCCCCTCAATCTTCTAAATTCTAGCGAGTACAAGCCGAGTCTATCCAGTCTTTCATCATATGAAAGTCCTGACATCCCAGGAATCAGTCCGGTGAACCTTCTCTGTACTCCCTCTATGGCAAGAATGTCTTTCCTCAGATTAGGAGACCAACACTGTACGCAATACTCCAGGTGTGGCCTCACCAAGACCCTATACAACTGCAGTAGATCCTCCCTGCTCTTGTACTCAAATCCTTTTGCTATGAATGCTAACATACCATTCGCTTTCTTCACAGCCTGCTGCACCTGCATGCCTACTTTCAATGACTGGTGTACCATGACACCCAGGTCTTGTTGCATCTCCCCTTTTGCTAATCGGCCACCATTCAGATAATAGTCTGCTTTCCTGTTTTTGCCACCAAAGTGGATAACCTCACATTTATCCACATTATATTGCATCTGCCATGCATTTGCCCACTCACCCAGCCTATCCAAGTCACCTTGCAGTCTCCTAGCATCCTCCTCACAACTAACACTGCCCCCCAGCTTTGTGTCATCCGCAAATTTGGAGATGTTGCATTCAATTCCCTCGTCCAAATCATTCATATATATTGTAAATAGCTGGGGTCCCAGCACTGAGCCTTGCGGTACCCCACTAGTCACTGTAAGAAACATAGAAAATAGGTGCAGGAGGAGGACATTCGGCCCTTCGAGCCAGCACCGACATTCATTGTGATCATGGCTAATCGTCCCCAATCAATAACCTGTGCCTGCCTTCTCCCCATATCCCTTGACTCCACTAGCCCCTAGAGCTCTATCTAACTCTCTCTTAAATCAATCCAGAGATTTGGCCTCCACTGCCCTCTGTGGCAGGGAATTCCACAATTTTTATATTTCCACCAAGCCAAAGTCTCGAAAACCCCACGCATGTCACGGGGAGAACGTGCAAACTCCGTACAGACAGCACCCGTGGTCAGGATCGAACCCGGGATCACCGGCGCTGCAAGTCAGCAACTCTACCGCTGCGCCACCGTTGTCTGTAAAGGGCCTGTCCCACCAGCATCCGACTCCATGCGATCAAACTAGAAGCGGGGGCCGCGCGGAGGTCGGGTGATCCCCTGTACAGGGCCGTTCCCACCAGCATGTACCTGCATGTGGCAAGCGCAACCAAACCGGCAGCGAGGGCCGCGCGGAGGTCAGGTGAGTGGCGCAACGCGGCGCAAAGTGAGACGAACTTGGAGCGAAGTCTTAAAGGTAAGTTCGCCAGGACAGAGAGGGGCACACAGAGAGGGGCACAGAGGCACACACACAGAGGGCCACGGACCCACACACATAGAAGGTCACGGAGGCACCTACAGAGAGGGTCACGCAGGCACGACGTCGAGACGGTGTGTAATGCGTCGAGGCGACTGCGAGCCGACAAGCCGTTGCCGCGCGGAATTTTTGAACATAGTCATTTTTTCGGAGCCCCGCGCGATGTCGGGACGAACTCCGCACAATTCCGCACGGCTCCGGCGATCGAAGTGGGACCGGCCCCGCGACGCCGGACGGCTCAAGCGACCACGTTAGGTCGCGCTCATCGCATGGAGTTGCATGCTGGTGGGACAGGCCCTCACTATTGTAACGTGCTAAGTAATGGCAATTACAGTTTTGAACATTAGCAGTTGAGTTGAATATCAGAATTCATGTCTTTGTGTGCCAGTAAATCTCTAATTGCATAGATGCAACTAACCCATTAACATATCGCTTTGCGACTTTATATCATTTTTGGCACCGACTGTGGGATTTTAGACATTCATAATTTTTTTTTCCCCTCTCCTGCACTAGGTATGAAATATTGTTTGAATAAACAGCTGACAATGGGTGTGGATGCCACAACGATGGCAGCTGCCGCTGTTTTATACGGGCCGTGATGACAACAGCGGCGTTGCTGGGGTCTGGAGAAGAACAATGAGCTGTGATGGGACCTGGAACTCCGGTACGATGCGGCACGACGTGATAGAGATGCAACACGACACTTCATCTTCTTCTTGCGTGTGGCGTGCACGGCCTGAAGTTGTCGGACAACTTCTTCCATTTGATCTTCCGTTTGTGCACGTCGAGTTGATTGCATTCGTCGAAACAGGGCGGACCACGTGAAGGCTGCAATCTTCCCACCCCCGACACGAAACAAGAGATCTTTATTCACCCCCGGCCGGAGGGGTATTGGTCTGCCGACAGTTCACAACGCACCACAAGTATCGCCCGGCATCGTTCACAATATGGCCCTCGGTAATTTCTCCACCATTCCCCCGGAGAATTGGACGGAGGAGGCGCCGGCCGGCTGGAACGAGGGCGCCCAGTTGGGCCTGAGGGTGTCCCTGTTCCTGGTGCTGGGTCTGGTCACCCTGGCCACCATCCTGTCCAACTCCTTTGTCCTAGTGACCATCTGCCTGACCCGCAAGCTGCACACTCCGGCCAACTACCTGATCGGCTCCCTGGCCGTGACCGACCTGCTGGTGGCCATCGTGGTGATGCCCATCAGCCTGGTCTACACCGTCATCAAGACCTGGAACCTGGGGCAGATCATGTGCGACATCTGGTTGTCCTCCGACATCACCTTCTGCACCGCCTCCATCCTGCACCTGTGCGTCATCGCCTTGGACAGATACTGGGCCATCACCGACGCCTTGGAGTACACCAAGCGCCGCACGCCGACACGAGCCGCGCTGATGATCGCCGTGGTCTGGGTCATCTCCATCAGCATCTCCATCCCACCCCTCTTCTGGAGACAGTCGAAGGCCCAGGGGGAGATGAAGGATTGCACGGTGAACACTGACCAGATATTCTACACT
>OY740809.1:34351528-34431528 GCA_963514005.1 Raja brachyura | reverse complement strand
CCACTCTTTGTGAGAAAAAGTGTTTCCTCGTCTCCGTTCTAAATGGCTTACTCCTTATTCTTAAACTGTGTGGCCCCTGGTTCTGGACTCCCCCAACATCGGCAACATGTTTCCTGCCTCCAGCGTGTCCAAACCCTTAACAATCTTATATGTTTCAATGAGATCCCCTCTCATCCTTCTAAACTCCAGAGTGTACAAGCCCAGCTGCTCAGTTCTCTCAGCATATAGTCCCTCCATCCCAGGAATTAACCTTGTGAACCTATGCTGCACTCCCTCAATAGCAAGAATGTCCTTCCTCAAATTAGGGTCCTATAGAAGAACAGGCCCTTCAGCCCACAGGGCCCGCGTCGACCAGCGATCACCCCGTACACTAGTTTTTCAAAGTCTACAGAGAGATTTGGGCCATTTGGAAGAGTGGGCTGAAAGATGGCAGATGGAGTTTAATGCTGATAAGTGTGAGGTGCTACATCTTGGCAGGACAAATCAAAATAGGACGTACATGGTAAATGGTAGGGAATTGAGGAATGCTGTGGAACATAGAGATCTAGGAATAACTGCATAGTTCCCTGAAGGTGGAATCGCATGTAGATAGGGCGGTAAAGAAAACTTTTGGTGTGCTGGCCTTTATAAATCAGAGCATTGAATATAGGAGTAGGGAAGTCATGTTAAAATTGTACAAGGCATTGGTGAGACCAGTTCTGGAGTATGGTGTACAATTTTGGTCGCCTAATTATAGGAAGGGTGTCAACAAAATAGAGAGAGTACAGAGGAGATTTACTAGAATGTTGCCTGGGTTCCAGCAACTAAGTTACAGAGAAAGGTTGAACAAGTTAGGTCTTTATTCTTTGGAGCGCAGAAGGTTAAGGGGGGACTTGATTGAAGTCTTTAAAATGATGAAAGGGATAGACAGAGTTGACGTGGATAAGCTTTTCCCATTGAGGGTAGGGAAGATTCAAACAAGAGGGCATGACATGAGAATTAAGGGACAGAAGTTTAGGGGTAACATGAGGGGGAACTTCTTTACTCAGAGAGTTGTGGCTGTGTGGAATGAGCTTCCAGCTGAAGTGGTGGAGGCAGGATCGATTTTAACATTTAAAAGTAAAGTGGATAGGTATATGGACGGGAAGGGAATGGAGGGGTATGGTCTGAGTGCAGGTAGATGGGACTAGGAGAAAATAAATGGTTGGCACGGACTGGAAGGGCCGAGAAGGCCTGTTTCCGTGCTGTAATTGTTACATGGTTATATGTTATATGGTGAAACTACAATTCACATTCAGGCACACGAGAAGCTTCTCCACAATTACAAGACATGATGTAAATGCAGGTTTAAAGCCGATGATGATGATGAGTCCATCACTGCTAGAAATGTAATTAAAATGTGCATTCATTAGGAAGAGTCACAGTTAATACGAGACATCATATCTTCATTAATTCTGAAATCAGACTGTTGTCAGGTGCACAAGAACATTGAAGTAATATGAAAATATTTCTTGCAGCAGCAACAAAGGCAAAGAGACTCAGACAACGTACGGGACATGAATTATACATGAATAATAACACAGTGGAGGAGTCGAGAACAGGGGCGGTCACGGTGGCGCAGCGGTAGAGTTTCTGCCTTACAGCGCTTGCAGCGCCGGAGACCCGGGTTCGATCCCGACCCCGGGTGCTGTCTGTACGGAGTTTGTATGTTCTCCCCCTGACCTGCATGGGTTTACTCCGAGATCTTCGGTTTCTTCTCACACTCCAAAGACGTACAGGTTTGTAGGTTGGGTACACAAAAGGCTGGAGAAACTCAGCGGGTGCAGCAGCATCTAAGGAGCGAAGGAGATAGGCGACGTTTCGGGTCGAGGCCCTTCTTCAGACTGAGGAAGGGGCTCGACCCGAAACATCGCCTATCTCCTTCGCTCCTTAGATGCTGCTGCACCCGCTGAGTTTGTCCAGCCTTTTGTGTACCCTCGATTCTCCAGCATCTGCAGTTCCTTCTTTAACAGGTTTGTAGATTAATTGGCTTAGTGCAAATGCAGTGAAGAAAGCGAATGGTATGTTAGCATTCATAGCAAAAGGATTTGAGTACAAGAGCAGGGAGGTTCTACTGCAGTTGTACAGGGTCTTGGTGAGGCCACACCTGGAGTATTGCGTACAGTTTTGGTCTCCTAATCTGAGGAAAGACATTCTTGCCATAGAGGGAGTACAGAGAAGGTTCACCAGACTGATTCCTGGGATGGCAGGACTTCCATATGAAGAAAGACTGGATAGACTCGGCTTGTACTCGCTAGAATTTAGAAGATTGAGGGGGGATCTTATAGAGACTTACAAAATTCTTAAGGGGTTGGACAGGCTAGATGCAGGAAGATTGTTCTCGATGTTGGGGAGGTCCAGAACAAGGGGTCACAGTTTAAGGATAAGGGGGAGATCTCTTTGGACCGAGATGAGAAAATCATTTTTCACACAGAGAGTGGTGAGTCTCTGGAATTCTCTGCCACAGAAGGTAGTTTTAGGCCAGTTCATTGGCTACATTTAAAAGGGAGTTAGATGTAGCCCTTGTGGCTAAAGGGATCAGGGGATATGGAGAGAAGGCAGGTACAGGATACTGAGTTGGATGATCAGCCATGATCATATTGAATGGTGGTGCAGGCTCGAAGGGTCTACTCCTGCACCTATTTTCTATGTTTCTGTGTAAATGTTCCCTTGTGTGTGTGTAGGGTAGTGTTAATGTGCGGGCAGGTCTGCCAACTCTCACGCATTGAGCGTGAGAATCACGCATTTCGCCCAATTCTCACTCTCTCGTGCTGATCACAAATTTCTAACGCTCTTGTCGTGAGAAATTCTGTGATCAACGAGAATTTCAAAACTAATATCAACTGCATGGGCCACGGGCATTGGAGGGGAGGGATGGAAGCAGAAGGAACTGCGGGGGGAAACGCGGACGCAGAGCCGGGGCTGGCGAGTGTTTGCCGGGCTAGCGAGTCGTTCGCTGCAGCTCCAGCCATGCAGCAGCCTCAGTGCAAGAGTCCCGGGCCGTCGGAGGTGTCGGAAGCGTTGTGCCGCTGCCGTGAGAGTCTCTGTGTCGAATTCGCCCAGGTAACCGCCATGGATCAGGCTGCGGCTCGGTGAATCCTGGAGGACAACCAGTGGCTGCCGGAAGTAAGTACCAAGCACTGTATAGAAGATAGTGGCCTTCAAATGGGGGTGGTTGGTGAAAGCATCCTGCTTGCCTGCTAGATTTTCACTCACTGCAACTGCAGGAAAAATGTTCCCAATGTTGGGGGAGTCCAGAACCAGGGGTCACACTTTAAGAATAAAGGTTAGGCCATTTAAGACTGAGATGAGGACAAATTTTCCTCACCCAGAGTGTTGTGAATCTGTGGAAATCTCTGCTACAGAAGGCAGTGGAGGCCAATTCACTGGATGTTTTCAAGAGAGAGTTACATTTAGCTCTTGGGGTTAACAGATTGAAGGGATATTGGGGAAAAAACAGGAAAGAGGTACTGATTGTAGATGAACAGCAATGATCATATGGAATGGCAGTGCTGGCTTGAAGGGCCAAATGCCCTATTCCTGCACCTATTTTCTATGTTTCTATGCTTGAGTATATGGCAATAAACCTCGACCACTTGATTTTGAAGCACTCATGCATGGTGGAGGTATAATGTGGTCATAGAGTGATACAGTGTGAAAACAGGCCCTTCGGCCCAACTTGCCCACACCCGCCAACATGTCCAAGCTACACTACCTGCTTTTGGTCCATATCCCTCCAAACCTGTCCTATCCATGTATCAGTCTAACTGTTTCTTAAATGTTGGGTTAGTCCCTGCCTCAACTACCTCCTCTGGCAGCTTGTTCCATACACCCACCACCCTTTGTGTGGAAAAGGTAAACCCCTTAAAAAGTTACCTCTGAAAAATACTTCAAACAAAAAACATTTAGATCATTCTTCTACAACGCACTTAAACATGATTTTCATACATCAAATTTCAAAAAGTCCGTACTCCCCCCACTCGGTTGCTCCACTCCCTCACCGGGTACCCCCAAAGCCAGTGATCAGCGATCGCTCAGCCGCCCCCCCCCCCCCCCCCCCACTTTCAAAAACGCTCCATGGCCCCTGGTTCAGACGGAAGACACTGCCAGATGTGAGCGGGGAACTGAGGCCAGTTGTTCCGTGATCTATGGATCCCATTGCTCAGCGCTTCATATTTCGGAGTTGGCTAATGTTATTGATTTGTAATTAGTCTGATTTGTAATTAGGTGCAAAACCTTAATTTATTAATCCGGAATATACAGGGGGATGGGATCAGTGTAATATTAAAATGACATGCAAGGTGTCAGGCTGTCTGTCACAACATACAGCCCCGATAACCCATTATTTCCTTCAGTTAAATATCGGGAAGGTAGCACTATTGTCATTTGCCACCCAACTATTATGTTTGTTTACCTCACTGACTATTTCTAACCCCCCCACCCCCAAAACTTCCTTTGACAGGTTGTATAGAAATGTCCCCAATCTCGTTGTTTTATTAATTGAACACGTAGATGAACATCCTCAAAGAGTGTAATCAGATGGAAACTGATTCAGATGTGATGTTAAAGAGCTTGTTCAAAGAAGAGGCATATTTTAAAGGAGTGACAGAGATACTTGCAAGGGAATGTGTGAGGAGGTTATTATTTGTCTTTAGATTTAGCTTGAACCACGACATCTGAAGATTCAAAGTTTAATATAGTCATTGTGCTGATACTGACTCCAACCAACCACGTAATGAATATCATCCATTCCGGAGGTTTTATTTTTCTGATGCCATTTAAACTTCACTTGGATTTCAATCACTTCAATGTAAAAGTAATTGGGAATGGGAAGCATTGGAACAAATATTTTCTTCAGTACATATTAACTGTAATATAATAAATAATGCATAGTGGTAGGTGCAATCAAAACAAAGATTTTTTATTCATTGTTGTGTTATGAATACCACAGAAAATATTATGTACTCTCAAGATCACATTAAATAGAATATTATTGCAGAAATATATATTGTTTTTGGACTTTGCATTTCAGAAAAGTCCCAGTTGAGAGGAAGGCAGCAAAATACTGAAAATATTGGGGGTGAAAATGACTTCAGGACAGTTTGTTAGGAAAATGAAGGAAATGGAAACAGAATATTTATACAGCTGATTGAGTATAATTTTATAGATGACGAAATGTGTTCAACCAATTGATGACTTCTTTAACAAAGTAACTAGCATGTTAGATAACAAGGAAGCCAATGGATTTTTGTTATAAAAAATGTGGTCCGTGAAGTGCCCCATAAAAGATTACCGCATTAGATAAGCGCATGTGGACTTAAATGTAATAGGTTAAGTCCAGGAGATCAGATATGGGGCTTGATGTGTGGGCCAGATGTATTGTCAGTGCAGAGGGGCTAGGAGCAAGGCCAGGTGTGCATCCAGAGTCAAGGTCTGGAATAGTACTAGGTGTGCAGTCAAAGCTGGGACAATGGGAGTGTTCAGCACTGGGAACCTAAGCAGGTAAGCAGCTAATGATCAGGGTAGAATAGGGGGCCAGGTGTAGGGCTGGACTCAGGGACAGGAATGAGAGAAGATATGCAACTGGAGTCAGGGTCAGGAGTAGTACCAGGTGTGCAATGAGACCCAGGTTGATCAACATGAGCCAAGTGTTTGATTATAATCTGATCTCCATACATGAATATACTAAGATCATTCATGTGCTGCACCTGTTGCACAGAGCCTGGCTCTACTGTGGAATGTAATTAGGAATGTAATTTAGCCTAACCTTATTTGTAGTTAATCCAATTTAAAGCATAAATATTGCATTCAAGTGTAAGTTAAAAGACTCGTTACAGTATGCACCAGATTGCACAATTTCAAGCTGAAAAATGCAAAAGCTCTGTACCAATACACCCTCCCCCCCCCCCCCCCCCCCCCCCCCTCGGTCACTATGTTCCCTCGGGCTCGGTCTCTCGCAATTTCTCACTCCCAACTCTCACCCATTGTTGGCAGCCCTGTGTGCGGGGATCGCTGGTCGGCATGGATATGGTGGGCCATGTCTAAAACTAAAACTAAATCAGAGGACATAGCTTTAATGTGAAGGAGAACAGGTTCAATAGGAACCTGAGTGGTACCTTTTTTTACACAAAGGGTGGTGGAGGAGGTAGTTGAGGCAGGGACCATCGCAACATATAAGAAACATTCAGACAGGTGTATGGATAGTACAGGTTTAGACGGATGTGGGCCAAACGCAGGCAGGTGGGACTAGTGTAGACGGGACATATTGGTCGATGTGGGCAAGTTGGGCCGTAGGGCCTGTTTCCAAGCTGTATCACTCTATGACTCTATAACTCTATAAATTATACAAGACAGGTCCGTGTGGGAATGGGAAGGGGAATTAAAGTGTTTGGCAACTGGGAGATCAGGTACATCCAGGCAGATTAAGGGTAAGTGTTCGGCAAAGAGATCGCCCAGTCTACGTTTGGTCTCGTCGATGTACAAGACTCCACATCTTGAACAAAGGATACAGTAGATGAGGTTGGCGGAGGTGCAAGTGAACCTCTGCCTAACCTGAAAGGACTGTCGGGGTCCCTGGACAGAGTTGAGGGAGGAGGTATAGGGACTGGTCACAGGAGCCTGTGAATGTCTTTAACGGCAATTGGAACATCTATAAACAGCCATGCAGTGAATGTACGTCACACAGATGCAGCCACAGACATCTTCTTCAGGAAGCATCTGCTGAATTATTGAACAAATCCCTGGATACATCAAAAATTCATAAACATATGTCAGAAGGCAAAAACAGAGATGAGCAAAACACCGCATCCAAATAAAGGCCACAGTCGGTAGTTACAGTCCGTGGGGTAGAGTTGGTGAACAAGCACAGCTCCAGATTCCCTCCCAGCTGTTATCAGGCAACTGAACCATCCTACCACAACTAGAGAGCGGTCCTGAACTGCTATCTACCTGATTGGTAGCCCTCGGACTATCCTTGATCTGACTTTGCAGGCTTTACCTTGCACTAAACGTTATTCCTTTATCCTTTTGAACCTTCTGAATTTTGTAGTCGGCAGGGCAGTGCTCCGCACATCGCCAACTTGGACAATTTAACATTTTTATCAAGCCAATTAAACAACAAACCTGCACGTCTTTGGAGTGCGGGAGGAAACCGGAGATCTCGGAGAAAACCCACGCAGATCACGGGGAGAACGTACAAACTCCGTACAGACAGCGCCCGTAGCCGGGATCGAACCCGGGTCTCTGGCGCCGCGTTTTGCTGTAAGGCAGCGACTCTACCGCTGCGCCACCGTGACTGTACACTGTGAATGGCTCGATTGTAATCATGTATTGCCTCTCCGCCAACTGCACATGACAATAAACTAGAGTAAACGAAGCATGTGACACACGTAGATTGGGAACGCAGTTTAGTATCGTTTCGTTTATTGTCCCACGTACCGAGGTACAGTGGAAAACTTTATTTTAACACCAAGCTTGGACAACGGCACTCGATGATGTGTTGCAAGAATTCACCAGTCACTGTAAACCCATCACGGTGGCTCTATAATGGTGGCTCTCACAGCGCCAGAGACCCGGGTTTGATCCTGACCAAGGATGCTACCTCTACCGAGTTCGTACGTTCTCCCCGTGACCGCGTGGGTTTTCTCCGGGGGCTCCAGTTCCCTCCCACACTCCAAAGACGTGCAGGTTTGTAGGCTAATTGCATTTGGTAAAATTGTAAATTCTCCCCAGTGTGTGGGGTGATCGCTGGTCGGCACGGACTCGGTGGGACGAAGGGTTTGTTTCCCGATGTATCTCCAAACTGAACTAAACTTAAAGCCCTGTCCCACGGTACCAGTTAATTCCAAGAGCTCTCCCGAGTTTTTAAAAAAAAGTCGTGGTAAGCACGGAGAATGAACGTAGCGGGTACGTCGGAGCTCGGGGACGTCTCTTAGCGCCAACGGCAGGTACTCGGGAAGACTCGCTAAAGGAAGGTAACCACGGGAAGACTCGTGAAGATTTTTCAACATGAGGAAAAATGTCCACGAGAGCCCCGAGTACCGACGAGCGGCCATTACCGTAAATCTCCGAGTTCGAATCAGGGCAAACTCGGGAGAGCTCTTGGAATGAACTCGTACCGTGGGACAGGGGTTTAAAAGTACTCAATTGAAAGTCCTGGTTTGAGGGTTTAAGTATTTGTTGAGGAAGGAAACTGCCGAAGGGAACATCGTACAAACACTGAGGCGCTAAATGAAGTGTTGCAAAGATTCAGCAGTCTCTGCAAACTCAAGGGGGCAGTTGTATTGTGCTGGGCTCACATCCTGTATCAGATTCAAGTGTTAGTGTCCCTGGAGTTCTTTGATCAGCAGTTGTGAGATCTATTGTTGGCCTCCAACCCCAGCAGATGAACGGCATCAGGCAAAACGAGCGACTCTGCTCTTGTCGAATGAATGGAAAAAACTTTTCACAATCAGACATCGCCAATTGTCTGCACGGTGGCGCAGCGGTAGAGTTGCTGCCTCACAGCGAATGCAGCGCTGGAGACCCGGGTTCGATCCCAACTACGGGTGCTGCCTGGACGGAGTTTGTACGCTCTCCCCGTGACCTGCGTGGGTTTTCTCCGAGATCTTAGGTTTCCTCCCACACTCCAAAGACGTGCAGGTTTGCAGGTCCATTGACTTGTTGTATGTGTAAATTGTCCCTAGTGTGTGTAGGATAGTGTTAATGTGCGGGGATCGCTAGTCGGTGCGGACTCAGTGGGCCGAAGGGCCTATTTCGGTCCTGTTTTGTTACCATGTAACGTTGAAAGAGTCGGGGTATTCACAAGAGGAGAGGGAGTTGCAGGGCAGAGATACAGCGCGGAATCAGGCCCATCGGCCCACTGTGTCCGCGTCGACCAGCGATCCCCGCACACTAACACTACCCTACATGCTCTAGGATCAATTTTAGCATTAATACCGAGCCAATTAACCTACAAACCTGTACGTTTTTAGAGTGTGGGAGGAAACCGGAGCATCTGAGAAAACCCACACAAGGTCACGGGAAGAACGTGCAAACTCCACACAGACAGCACCCTCAGTCAGGATCGAACTCGGGTCTCTGACGCAATAAGGCAGCAGCTCTACCTCTGCACCACCGTGCCCTGCAGGTAAGATGATTTGAACTGATAGAAGGAATGTAATAGTGTGTCGCAGGAGGGAAATCGAGCTAAAGACCCAAAGAAAATAGCCAATTAATTTAGTCTTTCAAGTGTGAAATCCTGGTGTGTGGAGTTAATGAAATAAGCAATGGCTAAATAACATCTAGGCTTCGGACTTCAATTGCGTTTACCGCCTGTAGAAGTACTCACATTTTTACAGCAGTTTCCAACTTTCCCTCGTGCCCAGATGTGGGAATCGCTGGAAAACTCAAGAGTTTCAAGAGAGAGCTAGATAGGGCTCTTACAGATAGCGGAGTCAGGGGATATGGGGAGAAGGCAGGAACGGGGTACTGATTGGGGATGATCAGCCGTGAACACATTGAATGGCGGTGCTGGCTCGAAGGGCTGAATGGCCTCCTACTACACCTATTGTCTATTGTCTATTGTATGAAAAACCATTATCAAATGAGGTTCTAAAAGGATCACAAAGTGCTGGAGTAACTCAGCGGGTCAGGCAGCATCTCTGGAGAACATGGATAGGTGTCTTTTAGAGTCAAGGCCTTTATTCGGACTGATATATCACTTATCAATGCTCTGCAGAGATGCTGCCTGACCCGCTGAGTTACTCCATTTTTGAGTCCCGACCCAAAACATCACCTATCCATGTTCTCCAGGGGTGCTGCCTGACCCGCTGAGTTACTCCAGCATGGTGTTTAAGAAGGAACTGCAGATGCTGGAAAATCGAAGGTGGACAAAAGTGCTGGAGAAACTCAGCGGGTGCGGCAGCATCTATGGAGCGAAGGAAATAGACAACGTTTTGGGCCGAAACCCTCCTTCAGACTGATGGAGGGTGGGGGGGGGGGGGGGGGGGGGGGGTGGGGAGAAGAAAGGAAAAAGGAAGAGGAGGAGCCCGAGGGCGGAGGGAGAGCTGAGAAGGGGAGGAGACAGCAAGGGCTACCGGAAATTGGAGAATTCAATGTTTATGCCACTAGGGTGCAGGCTGCCCAAGCGGAATATGAGGTGCTGCGCCTCCAATTTCCGATGGTGTTACTCCAGCACTTGGTGTTCTTTTGTGTATTAACCAGCATGTGCAGTTCCTTATTCCATACATCAAATGAGGTCGTCTTGCCTCGATTGCCATCATCTGGTTCTATCAGATTCAGGTGCTCCAGCCAAAACCATGCCTAGTACAGCACGAAATGAGAAATTAAATCAACCATTACTTTTTAGTAAGTGTTAATAGCTTATATCATGAAATCACCGACCGAGGTGAGGAAATTAATCCTGATACAGTCCTGGTGTTGGGGCGGACCTCATTAGAATCTGACCATGTAACGCTGATGGATATCTGAAGAGATTACAGGAGCTGTCACCTAGAAAAAAACGCCAGAAGAACTCAATGGGTCAGTCGGCATCTGTGGAGGCAATAGATGTACGTCGATACTTTGGGTCATGACCCTACACCCGGGCAGGATGGGTGTGGGCTACTGTTCAACACCTTATAAGTTCATAAGTTCCAGGAGCAGAATTAGGCCATTCGGCCCATCAAGTCCAATAAGTCCATAAGACCAATTCTGGAGCATGGTGTACAATTTTGGTCGCCTAATTATAGGAAGGATGACAACAAAATAGAGAGAGTACAGAGGAGATTTACTAGAATGTTGCCTGGGTTCCAGCAACTAAGTTACAGAGAAAGGTTGAACAAGTTAGGTCTTTATTCTTTGGAGCGCAGAAGATTAAGGGGGGACTTGATTGAAGTCTTTAAAATGATGAAAGGGATAGACAGAGTTGACGTGGATAAGCTTTTCCCATTGAGGGTAGGGAAGATTCAAACAAGAGGGCATGACATGAGAATTAAGGGACAGAAGTTTAGGGGTAACATGAGGGGGAACTTCTTTACTCAGAGAGTGGTGGCTGTGTGGAATGATCTTCCTGCAGAAGTGGTGGAGGCAGGATCGATTTTAACATTAAATGTAAAGTGGATAGGTATATGGACGGGAAGGGAATGGAGGGGTATGGTCTGAGTGCAGGTAGATGGGACTAGGGGAAAATAAATGGTTGGCACGGACTGGAAGGGCTGAGAAGGCCTGTTTCCGTGCTGTAATTGGTATATGGTTATATATGATTATATGGTTAAGTCAACTCCGCCATTCAATCATGGCCGATCTATCTCTCGCTCCTAACCCCGTTCTCCTGCCTTCTCCCCGTAACCCATGACACCCGTAATGATCACGTACTGAACACTCACACTCGGTCCGTCTAATCCTGCGCGACCTCCCCTTTGCTAATCATTTCCACTCCCCCTCCCACTCCCACACTGACCTTCTTCAAAAAGGTCAGTGTGGGAACGACCCAAAACGTTGCCTATTTCCTTCACTGCATACATGCTGCCGCACCCACTGAGTTTCTCCAGCATTTTTGTCTGCCCACGCTGACCTTTCTGTCCTGGGCCTCCTCCATTGCCAGAGTGAGGCCACCGATCTGGGATTGTGCTTTGAACATCGAGTTCTCTAATTTTGAGTAACTTTTGCCTCCCCTCCCCCTTTTTCCCCCTCTCCCTCCACCCTCGTTGTTTAGTTGGTTCCACATTTGGCCACAATGTACCCCCCACCCCCCCTTGATATCGCACCTCACACAGACAACAATGGGCCTATCGGGGAACCTCCCTGCCCCAGGTCATCTCTTGCTGCCCCTGATTTGTCCCAGTCTTTTCCCGCCTCCTGTTCTCTCTACGCCCCCCCCCCCCCCCCCCCCCTTCCGCCATCTACTTTCAGTCTGAAGAAGGGTCCCGACCCGAAACATCACCCGGCCGGGACCCTTCTTCCATTTCTTCCAGAGTTAAATTCATAAGTTTGTAAGTGATAGAAGAAGAATTAAAAATACCCAAACGTCTTGGCTTCCACAGCCGTCTGTGGCAATGAATTCCACAGATTCATCACCCTCTGACTAAAGAAATTCCTCCTCATCTCCTATGTCCTTTTATTTGAGGCTATGACCTCTAGTCCAAGACTCTCCCACAGATGATGTCTGAAGAAGGGTCTCGACCCGAAATGTGACCCATTCCTTCTCTCCAGAGACGGTGCCTGTCCCGCTGAGTTACTCCAGCTTTTTGAGTCTACCTTCGGTTTAAACCAGCATCTGCAGTTCCTTCTTACACATGATGCCTGTCCCACTGAGCTACTCCAGCATTTTGTGTCCATCGCCATACTGAGCACCACTTGTTCAAACTGATTGAAGAATCCATATCATCCTCAGCTCATCAGTCATTGGAGTTGCATTAGAGACATATGAACGTTCCCTCCCGTCCGCTTCTTATTCGAACCATCTGACTTGTGAGTGAGTTAAAAGCAATGTATTTTATTCAACCTTGTTGCTTATTCAACCTCTGCTCAGTCCGCCCTGGTCTAAATGATCTCCCAGTTGCCAAATACTTTAACTCCCAAACCGACCTCTCTGTCCCGGGCCTCCTCCACTGTCAGAGTCAGGCCAAACGCAAATTGGGGGAACAGCACCTCATATTTCACTTGGGCAGCTTACACCCCAGCGGTATGAATATTGATAACCCCGGCATCCCCCCCTCTCTCAATCCCTCCCCCACCCTAGTTGTTGTTCTAGTTTCACTGTCGTCCTGTTGAGTTTCATGGTCGGTATAACTCGTTCTCACCCAGCCCACAGCCGACAATGTACCATTCACTTAACCATCGCTACTTTGATGCATATCTTTCATTCCTTTGTTCTATATCTCTCTGCATCACCGTCTATATCTCTCGTTTCCCCTTCCCCTGACTCTGAAGAAGGGTCTCGACCCGGAACATCACCCATTCCTTTGCTCCAGAGGTGCTGCCTGACTCGCCGACGATACTCCAGCTGTACGCGTCTATCCTGGTTTAAGTAATCTGGTTTAATTTCATGCACATCGGTGACTGATTGTTAAAATCATTTGCATTTGTCGGGCAATTTTGTTTTAAACTCAGTCTTGCAGCAAGATGATATCCCCTGCCCTGCATGTGCTGCATGGATGTTGCTCAAACTAGACTGCCAGGCAACATGTTGCACTGAATTAGTTGGTGGACACATGCATAGACAATAGACAATAGACAATAGGTGCAGGAGTAGGCCATTCAGCCCTTCGAGCCAGCACCGCCATTCAACCTGATCATGGCTGATCATCCAGAATCAGTACCCTGTTCCTGCTTTCTCCTCATATTCCTTGATTCTGTTAGCCCTAAGAGCAAAATCTAACTCTCTCTTGAAAACATCCAATGAATTGGCCTCCACTGCCTTCTGTGGCAGAGAATTCCATAGATTCACAACTCTCTGGGTGAAAAAATGTTTCATAATCTCAATCCTAAATGGC
Organism: Raja brachyura; assembly: GCA_963514005.1. Next base: position 34,418,035 of record OY740809.1, on the reverse strand, counting down.
CGACCCATTATTCTTAAACTGTGAACCTGGTTCTGGACTCCCCCAACATCAGGAACATTTTCCTGCATCTAGCCTGTCTAATCTTTTAAGAATGTTATGTTTCTATAAGATCACCTCTCATCCTTCTAAATTCCAGTGAATACAAGCTCAGTCGACCCATTCTTTCATCATATGTCAGTCCCGCCATCCCAGGAATTAATCTGGTGAATCTACGCTGCACTCCCTCAATAGCAAGAATGTCCTTCCTCAAATTGGGAGACCAAAACTGCACACAATACTCCAGGTGCGGGCTCACCAGGGCCCTGTACAACTGCAGTAGGACCTCCTTGCTCCTAAACTCAAATCCTCTTGCAATGAAGGCCATTGGCTTTCTTCACTGCCTGCTGTACCTGCACGCTTACTTTCAGTTATTGATGTGCAATCACACCCAGGTCTCCCCTTTTCCTAATCTTGCACCATTCAGATACTAATTTACCTTCCTGTTCTTGCCACCAAAGTGGATAACCTCACATTTATCCACATTATACTGCATCTACCATGCATCTGCCCACTCACCCAACCCATCCAAGTCACCCTGCAGCCTCATTGCAGCTCACACTGCCACCCAGTTTTGTGTCATCCACAAACTTGGAGATGTCACATTTAATTCCCTCGTCTAATTCGTTAATATATATTGTAAATAACTGGGGTCCCAGCACCGAGCCTTGCGGCACCCCACTAGTCACTGTCTGCCATTCTGAAAAGGACCCGTTAATTCCTACTCTTTGCTTCCTGTCTGCCAACCAGTTCTCTATCCATGTCAATGCCCTACCCCCAATACCATGTGCTCTCATTTTGCACACTAATCTCTTGTGTGGGACCTTGTCAAAGGCTTTTTGAAAGCCCAGATACACCACATCCACTGGCTCTCCCTTATCCATTCTACTTGTTACATCCTCAAAAAACTCCAGAAGATTAATCAAGCATGATTCCCCTTCATAAACCCATGCTGACTTTGACCGATCCCGTCACTGCTTTCCAAATGCGCTGCTATAACATCTTTAATAATCGACTCCAGCATCTTCCCTACTACCAATGTAAGGCTAACTGGTCTATAATTCCCCGTTTTCTCTCTCCCTCCTTTCTTAAAAAGTGGGGTTACATTGGTTACCCCCCAGTCCACAGGAACTGATCTAGAGTCGAGAAAATGATCACCAATGCATCCACAATGTCTAGGGCCACCTCCTTGAGTACTCTGGGATGCAGACCATCAGGCCCTGGGGATTTATCTGCCTTCAGTCCCAACAGTTTACCAAACACCATTTCCTGGATTCCCTTCAGTTCCTCCCTCCCACTAGATCCTCAGTCCTCTACTATTTCTGGGAGATCTTACTTCATCAGCGTAATATTCTCTCCTCATCTCTGCCAGCTTCACCCTGGTCGTGACAATCCCAAGGCATTCAAGGCGGGACAATCCTACTTTTAGTTTTTTCGTTTTAAAGATGCAGGTTGGAAACTGGCCCTTCGGCCCACCGAGTCCACGCCGACCAACGATTGCCCTACCAGGGAACTGACTAACGATGATCAGGCCATCGAACCATCCGAGCACAACTAGAGAGCAGTCCCAAACTACTACCTACCTCTTTGGAGACCCTCGGACTATCTTTGATCTGACCTTTGTCACGGCTTTACCTTGCATTAAATGTCCTTCCCTAATCGTGTATCCGTACACTGTGGACGGCTCGATTATAATCATGCGTTGTCATTCCACTGATTGGTTAAGGGCCTGTCGCACTTTCCCGAGTTATTCACAAATTCTCCTGAGTTTTCAAAATCGCAGAATGTACGTAACGAGGCCGTAGGAGGCCGTGGATATATCGTAGTGGCTCGTTATGTCAGCCGTAGGGACTCGGGGTTATTCTTTTACTCGCGGACATTTTTCATCGGGCTGGAAAAAACGGCCCGACTTACCTGATGCCCCGAATACCATGGCTGGTGTAACGAGCCATGTAACGATATATCCACGGACTCCTACGGACTCGGGAGAATCCGTGAATAACTCGGTTAAGTGGGACAGGCCCCTTTAGCACGCAACAAACGCGTTTCACTGTACCTCGATACACGTGACAATAAATTAAACTAAACTAAACTAAACTGAACTAAAAACTCAACTAGACCCCATACACTAACTCTGTGCTACACACTAATAGAATGGCAGATGCTGGTTTGCCAAAAAGGACACAAAGTGCTGGAGTAACGTCACAGGTCAGGCAGCATCTCTGTGAAGGCGTGGATCTGAAAGGTCACCTGCTTTCTCCATGCGCCCCAGGGATGCCCCCTGACCCGTCGAGTAACTCCAGCACCCTGCGTCTTGTTTTGTCAGATTCCCATCTCAAAATGAATCACTTTACGTCACTGGTTATCAGGTTGGCTCTCTAATTTGTCGCCATCATTCGGAGGCACTTGATGTTATATTTAAGAGGGTGTGAGTGATTTAAGCATCGTGTTGGTGTGGATGTAGATGGAGAACGTGTCATCGTTCTGCACACCCACGCCATCTCCACAGATATCTCCACTCAGCGAGTTGCTGAGAACTTCACAGGCTCGGCAGCTCCTTGGTCGTGTCCATCTGACAGCGTGAATCAAATATTCAGCAGCGATGCAATGTTCCGCCCTTGGAGCTTCGCACGCAAATTCCAGTTTTATTATTTTATACTTTGCTCTGCCTGTATGTGAGAAACGTTACCTCAAGTACCCGCAGAAATCAAAATAATTCTTCCCCACATTAGCAATGATTTAAACATTTAAGTAGACTTGTTCACTGAGGTCGATTGGTGTAAAAATAAATTAAATTAACGTCTACGGGCAGATTTCAATTCCCATCTTATCTGACTGGGCAATCAGTTGCATAAAAGAACGGCTCACTTCAAACAGACTGGTTTCCGAGTGGGGCATGGTTGCGTTCAATTATAAATGGGAAATCGCAAATCATCATATGGTGAGGCAGAGGGAAGGAGAGGACATTCTGCCCGTCGGGCTCGTTCTGGTCGATAGCTTTGCCCAGCGCATCGAGTGGGAGAGGGAAGCACAACGTGTGTCTGGAATCTTGCGTGGACTAGATCGGGATAGATGCACAGGGTCGGGGTAGATCGGTCGACAGATAGACTGCTGGAACTGTGTCGGACAGAATATAATAGCGTTTATAAGTCTGAGAGAATACAGAATGCCAGGAATGTCAGGGACTCACGGACCCACCCACGGAGCCAGTACATGTAAGGGTCGCAGTTTGCCAACTGTGGTGAATCTGTGGAACTCGTTGCCACAGAAGGCTGTGGAGACCAATTCAATGGATATTTTTAAGGCAGAGATAGACAGATTCTTGATGAGTTCGGGTGTCAGGGGTTACGGGGAGAAGACAGGAGAAAGGGGAGAGGAGGGAGAGATAGATCAGCCACGATTGAATTTCAGAGTAGACTTGATGGGCCGAATGGCCTAATTAGTGTCATAGAGTCATAGGGTGATACAGTGTGGAAACAGGCCCTTCAGCCCAACTCGCCCACACCGGCCAACAATGTCCCATCTACCCTAGTCCCACTTGTCTGTCCTTGGTCCATAACCTTCCAAACCTGTCCTATCCATGTACCTGCCCAACTGTTTCTTAAACGATGGGATAGTCCCAGCCTCAACTACCTCCCCTGGCAGCTTGTTCCATACACCCACCACCCTCTGTGTGAAAATGTCACCCCTCAGATTCCTATTAAATCTTTTCCCCTTCACCTTGAACCTATGTCCTCTGGTCCTATCCCGTATGACCTTATGACCCTAGGTCCAATGAGCGAGCAGTTTCCCGTGGTTCTTCTCCCTGTGTTCCAGGACCACGGCAACGTTACAAAAGCCTCGCTCCCAATGGTGCAATGTCCCATGCGCAAATGCACAGTGTAATTATTTCTTGCAGGAAGGAACTGCAGATGCTGGTTTAAACTCAAGATAAACGCAAAAAGCTGGAGTAACTCAGCAGGACAGGCAGCACATCTGGAGAGAAAGAATGGGTGGCATTTTGGGTTGAGACGTCTGAAGAAGGGTCTCGGCCCGAAACGTCACCCATTCCTTCTCTCCAAAGATCCAGCATTTTGTGAAGATATTTTCTTGCATAAAGTCCAGCAGAGTACTGCCATACCCAAGCACATCCCCGATTAGCAAGTGTCCAGGAATGGGCGACTGAGACTGCATGCAAGAGGCGCCATGATTAGGCACCATCTTCAAAGTCCAGTCCACGCTCTAGTTGTTCCGAGCGCTGCCCGGTCCACACAAGGCCCAGGCTGTTGCAGGGCCTCCAGGCATGGCCCACCTTGGTCGCCTCGTTCCTCTCCTCGCTCGGCCACCGTGGTTCCCCGGGGGATGGGAGCCCCCCCACAGCTGGCCTTAAGCCCACACCCCTCTAAACCATCTAAAAAATGTTCCCAATGTTGGGCGAGTCCAGAACCAGGGGCCACAGTCTTAGAATAAAGGGGAGGCCATTTAAGACTGAGGTGAGAAAAAGCCTTTTCACCCAGAGAGGTTGTGAATTTGTGGAATTCCCTGCCACAGAGGGCAGTGGAGGCCAATTCACTGGGTGGGTTTAAGAGAGAGTTAGATAGAGCTCTAGGGGCTGGTGGAGTCAAGGGATATGGGGAGAAGTCAGGCACGGGTTATTGATTGGGGACAATCAGCCCTGATCACAATGAGTGGCGGTGCTGGCATGAAGAGCTGAATGGCCTCCACCTGCACCTATTTTCTCTGTTTCTCTGTTTCTCTGTTTCTATGTAAACCTGACCTACCCATGTACCCGTCGGAATGTTTCCTAAACGTTGCGATAGTCCCTGCCTCAACTACCTCCTCCGGCAGCTCGTTCCATACACCTGCCACCCTTTGTTTGAAGAAGTTACCCCTTGGGTTCCCATTCAATCTTTCCCTCCCCCCTCACCTTAAATCCACGCCCTCGGGTTCTCGAGTCCCTTAGTCTCGCTCCTCGCCCAACTCGTCCAGCGCCACCAACTCCACCTTCCCCGTCTCCATGGACGAGCATGGTTCCGGTTTAGCAGAAGTGGGTCCCTGCTACCGAGTGCTAAAATTTTGCTTCGTTTTTTAATTTAGTTTAGAATGCAGCGCGGAAACAGGCCCTTCGACCCACCGAGTCCGCGCCGACCAGCGATCCCCGCACACTAACACTATCCTACACACACTAGGGACAATTTACACTTACACCAAGCCAATTAACCTACAAACCTGTACGTCTTTGGAGTGTGGAGGAAACCGAAGATCTCAGAAAAAACCCGCGCAGGTCAACGTATAAACACCGTACAGACGGCACCCGTAGTCGGGATCAAACCCGGGTCTCTGGCACCGCTGGCAGAGTTGCTGCCCTGCCCCACTTTCCCGAGTTACTCACGAATTCTCCCGGATTTTCCCCTTGATTCAAACTCGGAGAATGTCCGTAGGAGTCCGTAGGAGGCAGTAGGAGTCTGTAGATATTCCGTAGAGGCTCGTAATGCCAGCCATAGGTACGCGGGGCATCAGGTAAGTCGGGATGTTTTTTCAGCATGTTGAAAAATGTCCGTGAGTAAAAAAAAAAATAGCCCCTAGTACCTATGGCTGGCTATTACCGTAATTCTCCGAGTTTGGATCAAGGGGAAATTTGTTAGTTACTCGGGAAAGTGGGACACGGCCTTAAGGCCGCAACTCTACCGCTGCGCCACCGTGACCGACCATACTGCTGTTCGGGGGAGTTTAATTGCCAACCACTTCAGTAGCAGAGGAACTCAATAAGATTTGACAGATTGTAAAATAAAAAACACGAAATCTGTTCCAATACTTCCCAGAACCTTGTACGTATTGGTATTATTTGACATAAAATCTTTAGGCTGGGACAACTGAATCTGCGAGTGGGTTTGATCAAGTTAATAATATATGCACCTCATGAAATGGAGTTCAGTAAATGATTATTCAACAGTCTTTAAAAAAAAATTTGTGACAATGCAACGTGATCTTTCCATAGAGAGACACTAAATTCTGGAGAAACTCAGCGGGACAGGCAGTATCTCTGGAGAGAAGGAATGGGCGACGTTTTGCTCGAGACCCTTCGTCAATAGACAATAGACAGTAGGTGCAGGAGTAGGCCATTCGGCCATTCGAGCAAGCATCGCCATTCAATGTGATCACGGCTGATCATCCCCAATCAGTACCCCGTTCCTGACTTCTCCCCATATCCCCTGACTCCGCTATCTTTAAGAGCCCTATCTAGCTCTCTCTTGAAAGTATCCAGAGAACCGGCCTCCACCGCCCTCTGATGCAGGGAATTCCACAGACTCACCACTCTCTGTGAGAAAAAGTGTTTTCTCGTCTCCGTTCCAAATGCAGTGAAGCGTTATTGACCGTGCAGTGTTACAATTAAAAAAGGACACAATACACAACATAATTTAACGCAGACATCCGCCACAACGTTCTTCACTGCGGTGGAAGGCAGTACAGTTCACACAGTCCTCCTCCTCCTCCTCCCCCCCCCTTGTTCACCCGTGATCGGGGTCCTGACCCTCTGTAGTCGGGATGGTCGGAGCGCCAAGGTGGGGACAGGTCGCGCCCGGAGCTCCCAAATCGGCCGGCGTTGACATTGTGTATCTTGTAGTTTCATGTATCTTGTGTTTTTCCAACTGTTGGCAGATCAATTTCTCTCCTGGGATAAATAAAGTTCTCTCGTATGGGTATCTATACTTCACTGTGCCTCGGAAATCAAAGACTTGCCCCACCCTGTTCATTCCTTCTTACATAGTAACATAGAAACATAGAAATTAGGTGCAGGAGTAGGCCATTTGGCCCTTCAAGCCTGCACCGCCATTCAATATGATCATGGCTGATCATCCAACTCAGTATCCTGTACCTGCCTTCTCTCCATACCCTCTGATCCCCTTAGCCACAAGGGCCACATCTAACTCCCTCTTAAATATAGCCAATTACCCTCTGTGGCAGAGAGTTCCAGAGACCCACCACTCTCTGTGTGAAAAAAGTCCTTCTCATCTCGGTCCTAAAGGATTTCCCCCTTATCCTTAAGCTGCGTCCCCTTGTCCTGGACCTCCCCAACATCGGGAACAATCTTCCTGCATCTAGCCTGTCCAACCCCTTAAGAATTTTGTAAGTTTCTATAAGATCCCCTCTCAATCTCCTAAATTCTGGAGAGTATAAACCGAGTCTATGCAGTCTTTGTTCATAAGACAGTCCTGACATCGCAGGAATCAGTCTGGTGAACCTTCTCTGCACTCCCTCTTCTCCCCGCTCCCATCCGACAGACAATACAGAAGCTTGCAGGCGCGCCATGATCCCGGGTCCTGTCCGGTCCACCTCTACGCAAGTGCGGACAATGGACCTTGTCTCTGGAACTGACGCACTACAATGCGCAGGAAGGAATGGCAGATGCTGGTTTACACCGAAGGTAGACACAAAATGCTGGAGTAACTCAGCGGGACAGGCAGCGTCTCTGGAGAGATAAAAGCCCTGTCTCACGGTGCGGGTCCACCCACGAGTGACCCCAAGTGAAAGAAAAAAAACAGGTTTGTGGTTGTGTACGAGATTCCAAGTTTATGTTCAAGTGTTTAACCGAGTTCCCACGGGTATGTCATTTCTGTGGTGTTCCAACTTCCTCTCCTGAGTTAACAAGTTCCTTGCCCGTGACTCTTGAACCAACCGTGAAAGACACTTAGGTAGTGATTGCCCACCAGTCTCAAAAACCGCTGTGTCTCCCTGTCCCTGGGATAGCGGGGGGGAGGGGGGGGGGGGGCGATCAAACAGCACAATACCCCCCTATGTCAATCCGTCACCAATTCCTTCTCTCCAGCGATGCTGCCTGCCCGCTGAGTTAAAGAGTTCCCACGGTAAACTCACGAGTCACTAAGGTAAACGCACGGGCCATCGCGTTATTACAACGAGCTTAAATGTTTCAATTTTTAACTTGAACAGTAAATAATGGCTCGTGGAAAACCTCAAACATGTTTGAATTTTTTTCACGAGTTAACAAGTTTCACGGGCGCCCGCCGTTAGCGCCACAAGTGGGTAAGTTGCGCCGCGCGAGTTCCGACGTTCCCGCTACGTTGATTGTACGGGATTACCGCAAGTGAAAACTCGGGGTCACTCGTGGGTCGACTCGAACCGTGAGACAGGGCTTTTAGGAATGGGTGGTGTTTAAGGTCGAGACCCTTCGGCAGACTGAAGAAGGGTCTCGATCCGAAACATCACCCATTACTCTCACCCAGAGGTGCTGCCTGATCCGCTACAATGCTGAGAACTATATTCTGCACTCTCTGTCTTCCCCTTTGCTCCACCTATTGTTCTTGAGTTTGACGAATGTATTGAGGCGTAGTATATCTGATCTGTTTGGAAAGCATGCCCAATGAGTACTGAGTAGCAATGTTACAAAATTTTGAGATTTAAAAAATCAAGTCTGCAATTTATCCCATCAGATAAAGCATAAAAAGAAGTTTAATTTGACACCTAATTCACTTTCATATCTTCAGTATTAAGAAAGTTATGGCCATTTTCATACTCGGAAATTAGCATCTTGCTCCCCATTGCCTTTCAATTGAATTAACTCAAAAGCTGTGATCTGGAAAAGTTAAATGTCCATAACATTCTTAAAAATTAAGAGAACTCAATGAAATTTTCAGTTATTATAGATTGAAGCATTCTGAAACAAATATGAAACAATCTTACTTGGATGACCTGAAATTAAAGCATATAATTAGTTAGTTATCTAATTGTAGCTAATTACAAAATTCAATGAATAGATCTAAACATCTATCCATTTCTTAAGAAAAGATAAACTTTTTTTAAATTGCCTAAGTGTCCAAATAACATTCACACAATAATCCACAATATAACACAATTTTTAAATCTCATTTTCATGAATTTCTGGGCCAAATAGAAGGAATTTCATTCATGAAATGTCGGAGCGATTTTTCTTCCGCAACGAAATCGTTCGACATTGATCGATTTTCCCTGCCTGTGGAAAAACAGCACTTTAAGCCCGCCCCCCTCTGAAAGGCGCCAAAGTCGCGCACACGGGGAGCGGCAGAACTGCAGCGCTGCTCAAGGTAAGTTTTGTAACATACCTACACTGAGCCTCTTTTAAACCAGTTGTGGCATCTGTCCCAACCTTCTCCTCCTCATTAACTTCACATATTACATCCATGCCAATTTGGCTCTTAATGAAATAAAACATCCCACATATTGATTTGGTAGCAAAAAAATTTATGAAACCCTGTTGTTACTGAAATTTTAAATGAGAACAATCTGTGAAAATGATCAAGAAACCGACTCCTGGTTTCCGCTTCTCCTATGTTCCAGCGAAGAGGCGGAAACCACTTTCGACCATTCACACAGGGAGTGAATCTGTGTGAGTCTGTGGAATTCTCTGCCACAGAAGGTGGTTGAGGCCAGTTCATTGGCTATATTTAAGAGGGAGTTAGATGTGGCCCTTGTGGCTAAAGGGATCAGGGAGTATGGAGAGAAAGCAGGTACAGGATACTGAGTTGGATGATCAGCCATGATCATATTGAATGGCGGTGCAGGCTCGAAGGGCCGAATGGCCTCTACTCCTGCACCTATTTTCTATGTTTCTATGCTTCTATGACCATTAGGGAGACTGACCAAAACCTCCGGGAACCTCCGAAAACCGCACGGAAACCTTGGGTGGGGGCGCAAAGTCTCCCGAGGTTTCCGTTCAGGTTTCCTAAGTGGGACAGGGGCATTAGGCAGCACTAACGTCCAAAGATAAACAGGTCGGATTGATATATTCAGCTTTATAGCCAAGTCCTGGTTCAATGTAGAATAAACCATGCTTGAAAACTGACAATAATTAATCTTTGTGTCTTATTACCTGCAAAACTTTGCATTTGCAAATATTTCCACCATTTGTTAAAGTTTGTACATTGATTTGTCATTACGGTAAGGATCACCAATTACTAAGTCGTCAGTGTGTGGAATCCGAGACGTCAGGTTTTTGAAAGAGGTGAATTTGTCACCTTTCTAAATCAATATTTAGATTTCTTGATTGTGTTAACAGCTTTATTAGTGAGCAGGGCATCCATAATGTTAATGAGATCGCGCAATGGTCCTTACAAATTGGAAAGTAACAAACGTTAACACATTATTTAAGGATTGAGGTTAGTTTGGCATCAGAAGTAGAAAAAGTGCCCAAATCTAATGTGGAAACGAGGAACTGCAGATGCTTGCTTACAAAATAAGACACAAAGTGCTGGAGTAACTCAGATGCTGCCTGACCCGCTGAGTTACTCCAGCACTTTCTGTCTAACTTCAATCCTTTTGTCTCACGCTTTCTGTCTTTTCATCTCATGCCTTTGCCAACCATCTTGGTGTCTTGGGGTCTTGGGGTCTTGGTGAGACTGCACCTGGAGTATTGCGTACAGTTCTGGTCTCCAAATCTGAGGAAGGACATTATTGCCATAGAGGGAGTGCAGAGAAGGTTCGTCAGACTGATTCCTGGGATGTCAGGACTGTCTTATGAACAAAGGCTGCATAGACTCGGTTTATACTCTCTAGAATTTAGGAGATTGAGAGGCGATCTTATAGAAACTTACAAAATTCTTAAGGGGTTGGACAGGCTAGATGCAGGAAGATTGTTCCCGATGTTGGGGATGTCCAGGACAAGGGGTCACAGCTTAAGGATAAGGGGGAAATCCTTTAGAACCGAGATGAGAAGGACTTTTTTCACACAGAGAGTGGTGGGTCTCTGGAACTCTCTGCCACAGAGGGTAGTTGAGGCCAGTTCATTGGCTATATTTAAGAGGGAGTTAGATGTGGCCCTTGTGGCTAAGGGGATCAGAGGGTATGGAGAGAAGGCAGGTACGGGATACTGAGTTGGATGATCAGCCATGATCATATTGAATGGCCTACTCCTGCACCTAATTTCTATGTTTCTATCTGCATGTCAAAAAAAACCCTAATCTGTAAGTAAGTTTATTGGCCAAGTATTCGCATACAAGGAATTTGCCTTGGTGCTCCGCCCACAAGTAACAACACAACATACAGTGACAGTCACGAATGACTCAGAATGTATTAACCTATTACCTGCCAGGCCTTTTCCTGCCCTTCGTCTTTCCCAGATTTATTCCCCCACCGCCCCCCTCCCCTCCCAAACCCTCCACAATCAGTCTGAAGAAGACTCCTGACACAAAACGTCACCGATCCATGTCCTCCAGAGATGATGCCTGATCCTCTGCGTTACTCTAAGACTTTGTGTCTTCCATCGAACCATTTCCTATCCATGCACCTGTCCCACGTCTTTTACTGGGGGCTGTCTACACATAAGCAGCACGGTGGCGCAGCGCTAGAGTTGCTGCCTCACAGAGACCCGGGTTCGATCCTGGCTACGGGTGCTGTCTGTACGGAGTTTGTACGTTCTCCCCGTGACCTGCGTGGGTTTTCCCCAGGTGCCCTGGTTTTCTCCCACACTCCAAAGACGTACAGGTTTGTAGGTTAATTGGCTTTGGAAAAATTGTAAATCGTCCCTAGTGTTTAGGATAGAGCTAGTATACGGGCTGATCGCTGGTCGGCACGGACTCGGTGGGCCGAAGGGCCTGTCTCCAAGCTGTCAAGGTCTAAAGTAAAAGCACTTTGAGAACATATTCACCAGAGTATCTGGGGTGAGTCAGGAAGGCTATTCACTTCCCTCTTCACCTGGGCATTAAGGAACACTCATTAAATGCATTAGGGTTAGGGTTAGTCCTAATCCTTTCCAGCAGGATGTTCTTCCCAAAATATAGCTCATTCCACCCAACTACCAATCTCAGTCCTGAAATAAATACAATGAAAACTTTAAAATGGTTTTGTGTGCAATATTGGCAATTTCTGAATCTAGTCCTAAACTTGGGCAACAGGGTGGTACAGCGGGTAGAGCTGCTGCCTCACAGCTCCAGAGACCCGGGTTCCATCCCTGTCTGTGTGGAGTTTGCACGTTCTCGCTGGGGACCACGTCGGTTTCCTACAGGGTGCTCCGGATTTCTCCCCCGTCCCAAAGAATTGTGGGTTTGTGGGCCCTCTGTAAATTGCCCCTAAGGTGTAGGGCGTGGATGGGAACATTGGATAAAGTACAACTAATGTCGGCATGCACTCGATGGGCCGAATGGCCTTTTTCCAGGCTGTATCTTGAAGTAAGCCAGTAACGGGTGATGGATGGGCAGTGTGGACTTGGTGGGCCTGATCCCATGCCATATGTCTAAGCTAAGCTTAGCCTAAATCTTTGGCAAGAACATTGGCCAGGCTTGCCAAAGCACCATCAGGAACTTTGTAAGAGTTTATTGAAGCGCTGTAAGAACTGAAACAAACGTAATCCCAAACTTGCCTATTAAACACCACAGAGCGAAATCAGGGGGCTCGCTGCAATTTATCAAATTGTTCACATATTAAATTAAACAAACAATTTAATAATCAATGGAAAAATGTCAGTGAGAATGAATTGCAATGTTAAAACCTGGAGCTGCCAGACTTGTGGAGGAATGACTGGTTAAATGGAGCATGGATATTTAATTTACTGAAGTGGATGCACCTGAACTTGGCTGAGTATATTGCTGAGGTGCTACCATCGAGGAAGCATGCGGAACATTAGAACATCTTCAAGGTTAATTGTCCTCTGTAAATTGCCCCGAGTGTGCAGGGAATGGATGCAAAAGTGGAGGAGAACTGGTGTGATCGATGGTGGGTCGAAGGGTCAGTTTCCATGCTGTATTTTTCAATCAATCGATCGATCAATCGATCGATCAATCAATCGATCAATCAATCAATCAATCAATCAATCAATCAATCAATCAATCAATCAATCAATCAATCGATCGATCGATCAATCAATCAATCAATCGATCAATCAATCAATCGATCGATCGATCAATCAATCGGGTGATCAATCAATCAATTGATCAATCAAGCAAGCGTGTAGAGCCACAACGCGCTGGAGTAACGCAGCGTGTCAGGCAGCATCTATGGAGAAAATGGGCAGGGGACGTTTCAGGTCGGGACCCTTCTTCTGAATTTCGTAATTTCTGAAGAAGGGTCAATAGACAATAGGTGCAGGAGGAGGCCATTTGGCCCTTCGAGCCAGCACCGCCATTCAATGTGATCACGGCTGATCATCCCCAATCAGTACCCTGTTCCTGCCTTCTCCCCATATCCCCTGACTCCGCTATCTTTAAGCGCCCTATCTAGCTCTCTCTTGAAAGCATCCAGAGAACCGGCCTCCACCGCCCTCTGTGGCAGAGAATTCCAGAGACTCGCCACTCTCTCTGAGAAAAAGTGTTTCCTCGTCTCCGTTCTAAATGGCTTACTCCTTATTCTTCAACTGTGGCCCCTGGTTCTGGACTCCCCCAACGGACCCGAAACTGACCCGAAATGTCACCAACCCAAGTTTTTCGGAGATGCTGCCCGTCCCACTGCGTTACTCCAGTCCTTTGTGTCTTTTTTATTTACACAATCTACAATCATACGTGCAAGTACGTTTATTTTCCACGTTATTTGACAATATGTTAATGTTTCAAATTCAAATTATCAGTGAAACCAAAAAGAGGCAGTGAAGTTCCTATTGGATAATTTAATAAGATTATTCAGGATTCTCAATGTTATAACCATATAACCATATAACAATTACAGCACGGAAACAGGCCTTCTCGGCCCTTCCAGTCCGTGCCGACCATTTATTTTCCCCTAGTCCCATCTACCTGCACTCAGACCATACCCCTCCATCCCCTTCCCGTCCATATACCTATCCACTTTACTTTTAAATGTTAAAATCGATCCTGCCTCCACCACTTCTGCAGGAAGATCATTCCACACAGCCACCACTCTCTGAGTAAAGAAGTTCCCCCTCATGTTACCCCTAAACTTCTGTCCCTTAATTCTCATGTCATGCCCTCTTGTTTGAATCTTCCCTACCCTCAATGGGAAAAGCTTATCCACGTCAACTCTGTCTATCCCTTTCATCATTTCAAAGACCTCAATCAAGTCCCCCCTTAACCTTCTGCGCTCCAAAGAATAACTTGTTCAACCTTTCTCTGTAACTTAGTTGCTGGAACCCAGGCAACATTCTAGTAAATCTCCTCTGTACTCTCTCTATTTTGTTATAAAAACCGGATGATTTAGGAACATAGAAGCATAGAAAATAGGTGCAGGAGTAGGCCATTCGGACCTTCGAGCCAGCACCGCCATTCAATATGGTCTTGGCTTATCATCCAAAATCAGTACCCCGTTCCTGCTTATTCCCCACATCCCTTGATTCCTTCAGCCCTAAGAGCTACGTACATCTAACTCTCTCTTGAAATCCAGCTTTCAGTTACAGGTTGCCATAGTCGGCAATCAAACACCCTTTGGAACACGGGGACAAAGGTACAACACATCAAGTGTTTAAGAAGGAACTGCAGATGCTGGAAAATCGAAGGTAGAGAAAAAGTGCTGGAGAAACTCAGCGGGTGCAGCAGCATCTATGGAGCGAAGGGAATAGGCAACGTTCCGGGCCGAAACCCTTCAGGAAGGAAATAGGTAACGTTTCGGGCCGAAACCCCTTTGGGGTTTCGTCCCGAAACGTTGCCTATTTCCTTCGCTCCACAGATGCTGCCGCACCCTGTTTCTCCAGCACTTTTGTCTACAAGTCATCAAGCTGGGACTAGTTTAGTTTAAGGTAGACACAAAATGCTGGGGTAACTCAGCGGGACAGGCAACGTCTCTGGAGAGAAGGAATGGGTGACGGTTTGGGTCAATCCCTGATCTATTCCTCTCATGATTTTGTACACCCATCTACACTAGTCCCACTTGCCTGCATTTGGCCCATATGCCTCTAAATCTGGCCTTTCCATCTCTCCCTGTCCATATTGCTAGCATCTGCAGTTCCTTGACACCCTTTTAATCCTCAAAGAGAAGATCCTCATGCTTCTATAGTTCTTGACCTTCAGAGAAGGAGACTGAGTTTGGGAGAATAGAGGGTGGCGGGTGTATGGAACGAGCTGCCAGAGGAGGTAGCTAAAGGCAGGTACTATAACAAAACTTAGAAGACTTAGATCTTATAGAAACCCATACAATTATAAAAGGACTAGTAAGATTGAACGAGAACTTACCAAGTTTGAAGGTTGATCTTTATTTCATGAGGAGTTGCGGTGAGGGATTTCGTGAAGAGCCCGCCGGCACGCATGCGCGACATTCTTCAAAGCAGCGGTGTGGAATCACAGAAACAACAACAGAAATGACTTGGCATAGTAAGATTTAAAGAGACTCTGATTACCAGCTGAAGATGATCGAGGGTTGGGAGCGGAGGGCACGAAATCCCTCACCGCAACTCCTCATGAAATAAAGATCAACCTTCAAACTTGGTAAGTTCTCGTTCAATCTTACTATTTCATTTCGGAGTCACGTGAGTGACTTCGTGAAGACTTCAAAGCTTCTGTGATTACACGCCCTGGACAACGTCCATGCGGACACACCACTAGCAAGGATGGATTGGAGTAAACAAGTTGACCAAACGAGGTTATACTGAAACAAAAAGAAGATTTGTTAATAACACAACAAATAACGCCCTTTTAATCAGGGACATCCCCACGTTCACACCCGGCGTTCAGCACGGCCTCTGCGAACTGAAGGGGAGCAGCAACAGGCTTATTATAGAATCGCTGGAACACAGCTTCATTCACCCATCCTGCTGTGGCGAGGATATGGTCCATGGGTACCTCCATGACTCTCGCCGCCGACGTAGATGCAGCCCTGGTGGAGTGGGATGTAAACACATTAGTGTCAATACCTGCCTTATTCAGGACGATCCGGAGCCACCTGGATATCGTCTGGACTGTCACTCGATGGTGAGATCTTTTGTGAGTGACAAGCAGGTACAACTCCATTCCTCTGATGCTCCTCGTCACCTTGATGTAGTAACGGATGTGAGTGGCTAAACATAGCCGAGCATCTGCAGGGTATGCCGGGAACTTCAGCTGCAGCCCTGTGCACCCAGGTCTATGCTGCTTAAGTAGCTCAGCGACGAAAAAGACTACTTCTCCAGGGGTCGACGTCATCCTGTCAATACGTAGTTTGTGGAGCGTCTGAACCCGCTGTGCTGAAGTCAGCGCTAGTAACATCACCAATTTCATAGTGAGTTGGTCCAGCTGTAACCCTTCCATGGGTGACCACGACCTGAGCAGGGTAAGCACATCCCTGACATCCCAGGTGATGTTGTAGCGTGGTGTAGGCGGATTCAGATTGAATATTCCCCGCATAAGCCTGGACACTAGCCTGTTCGATCCTACCTCGATGTTGAGGTAGAATGATAGCGCACTCCTGGCGCTGTTGATGGCACGATAACTCAAGTGCTCATCATGGTGCAACCCCGCGAGGAATTCCAGGACGTCGGCTATGGAGACATCGTCATAGGTGATGTGAGAGCGACTGCAGTAGGCTTCCCACTTGGTGATGTGGGAGAGATATCTCCGCCTGGTTGACCCTCGACATGATGCTCCAATGGTGTTCATGGTCCGGGTGGTAAGGCCATACTGCATCCATGGCCTGGTCAGAACCTGCAAGCCAGTAATTTTAGATACGCATGGCAGGGGTGTAACTCCCCTGAGACAGGGTGAGAAACCACATGCGGGCAACCCTCTAGAGGGACCCAAGGTTGACTAATCATGTCAGAGACCACCGGATACCAAGGCTGTGTAGGCCAGTCGGGTATGACAAGAATGCCTCTGGCAGAATCCATCCTGATTTTTTTGTAATACCCGACTGATGAGGCAAAACGGGGGGAATGCATAGAAAAACCACTTCCCCCAGTCTAGCGAGAATGCATCAATCGCTAATGCCCCAGGGTCTGGTTCCCATGACACATATGTCGGTACCTGATGGTTCAACCGGGACGCAAAAAGGTCGATATCCGGTTGGCCAAATTTGGCTGTAATTTGGGCAAATATTTGAGGATGCAGCATCCACTCAATACTATCATTGAATTTGCGTGACCTGGTGTCTGCCACAGTATTAAGCCTACCTGGCAAATAGGTGGCTGAAATCCAAATATCTCGATCAATACACCAGCACCAAATAGTATTAGCCAATTTGTCACAAGAGACTGACCTGGTACCGCCCATATGGTTTAAATATGCCACTGCTGTGGTGTTGTCTATTTGGAGACGGACATGAGTACCACTAAGATGAGCACAATATGCCCGCAGTCCGTGAAATGCTGCAAACCTAGAGAGCTTGCGTCAGTTTGCAAATATACCACCGGATTGGGCACAACAATGGGTTTGAATGCCCTGCCAATATTGGACACCCACCATTGGAGCTCAACCTTAGCATCAGAAGGCAGCTCCATAGGTCTGTCAAAATGACCAGCGTTCTTTTTTAACGCAATAATTTTGGCCCTTTGCAGGTTTTGAGAATGCAAAGGCCCAAACCGGGCTGCCGGAAATAAAGCTACGATTTTCCCAATTATCTTAGCTGTATGCCGAATAGATGGTATACTGGCGGATGCGAGATCCTGACATGCAAGGGAGACATCCTCCACCTCGTGAAATGGAATGGTGGCCCTCATTTGAATAGAGTCCACCGTGAAACCCAAATAATCCATAACCTGGGGTGGGTGAAACTTCGATTTTTCTGGATGAACTATAAACCCCAGTTGCTGAAATATAGTAACAGTTGCTAAAACAGCGCTTTCAGCTGCTTCCAGAGTATTGCCAATAATCAGAATATCATCCAAATAAGCCATTACAATATGATGTTCTATGCGTAATTTGGCCATAATAGGTTTGAGTAATTTAGTAAAGCCTAGGGCGGTAGTAAGCCCATTTGGTAAGGCTCGATATTGCCAGAGCTGATCCATCCAGACAAATTTCAAAAAGTTCCGGTGATGTTTCCGGATGGACACTGAATAGTATGCATCTTTTAAATCAATACATGCCATAAAGCAACCATGCGAAATCAGTGATTTGGCTGTCTCAAAGGTGTCCATTTTGAAATGTGTATATGGTACAAAGGTATTCAACTGGGTCAAATCAATAATCACCCGACAACCTCCATCCTTTTTTGGTCTAGTAAATATATTGGAGACGAATTCAATGGGCTCGTGAATAGTTTTCTCTATCACGCCTTTTTGTCCCAAACGAAAAAATTTCAGCCGTGCCTGCTGCCTGCTCAACAGCAGACAGCGTAAACTTCCGTTTAGGCATATGCTGGGATGGAGGAACTTTGCCGTCAATAAATTCAATAGAATGACCCCGAACATTTTGTAACACAAATTTATCCGAAGTAACTGATACCCAAGCTTTAGCAAAGAACCGGAGTCGCCCTCCCACATGTGAGATTAAAGGGGCAGGGGAAAGAAACCCAGACCGCCTTACCTCCATGGTCACCGGCGGTCCCTGACATACTTGGGTGGCCGAGGAGGTGCTGGGCTGGGCTGACGATAAGATGGCTTCATCTTCCACTGGGGTCGCTGTGTGCCTGACCCTTTAAAAGACCGCTGCTGCTGGCCCTGTTGGTAGTAGTGCTGAGTAGTAGCATATGGTCTTGATGCTGATGCGACCGGACCTCGCGGTCGAGCAGGGGGAGCTTTTGGCACCATCGGTCTGGGGGCGATCTGAGATCGCATAAGTCCCACCGTTTTGGCTACCTCGTCCAGCTCCTTGACCCTCTTCGGAAGGTCTTCCCCGAAGAGTTGTCGGGGCGGTGGGGGCGGCGGTGGCTTACACAATCCTGCAAATTGTGGGTTGATAGACGGACGGATGCTGTTCTTCCGGAAATCGTTGATTTCATGCTGGGTGGCACATAATAGTGCTAACGCATCCTCCTGATCCAATGACAGGTCCGTTCCATCGACCGACCGCGCAAAGGCGGTAATACCGGCCGTGAGGAGTTTGAGGATCCGCTGGAGTGTAACCTCCTGATGGCGGACAGCCACGCCGATGTTGCCCCATATGGGCGTATTGACCAGTGGCACGTTGAGGGCATTACAGTTGGACGGGGCCTTGTGGCGCTGAGTGGCCTGTGAGAGTACTTCCTCCTGCAACCGATGATTCGTGAGAAAGTCCACTGTTGCTGCCAGCTTTGGCTGGAGCGGAAGTCCAGTTGTAATTGGTGCAGCAAATTTGGCTGCCACGTCCAGTAACTCAGCTGTCGGTGGCTCCGACGGTGTTGGGGTGGGGTCAAACCCTTCTACCCCTTGTGGCTCGCTGATGAGGGAAACCGGCGAGGCGGCCCTGTGCCTGACGATATCTGTGGGTGCGTACTGCTGTTGATTATGGAGCAACAGCTCCAGCAGCCGCTCGATGCGGTCAATACGCCCACCATCCTGAACACTCGGATGGTCGGAGTCCTCCGGCTCAGAAAACATGCCGGGGCTCCTATCATCGGCCCGCACCTCAGAGAAGTGATCTCGGTGCCGGAATGGATCGCTTTCGGCCGCCGCAGCGAAACCGTGCGAGTCCCGTGCGGGCAGGGTGCCCAACCGCCTCTCCTTGGCAGGAGTAGAAGCCGTTGCCACAAAGGGCCCTGACGGCTTGGGGTCGACTCCAGCAGAAGCATGGAGCGACGCCCGCACAGGCTTGCCGGCTGTCCGCATTTCGGACGGTGCCGACGCATGGTCTCGTCCTCCCATCCATGGGGGACTCGGCGACCGAGGCGGGACCGTACCCAAGCCCCCCGTCCCGGCGGCGGGGGTTGGGAGTTGGGTAGCAGACCTTAACGACCCAGGTCCCGCCGTTGCACCAGACCGCTCCATGGCGGCTGGTGGAGCCTTGGCCCGGACCGGGTTAGGCTTACGGGCGCCTCTGCTGCCTTTTAATGAAGGGCTAGCGGAGGGGGGTCGGGCCGCAGCACGACCCCTTCCCCGTTGTCGCCAAAGGCGAACTTGTGGCAGGGTCCACCCTTTCAGGAGGCACCCCGACGACCTCCTCCACGCACTCCTCCTCGGAGCTGTGGCGACTCAGCGGGTCCCGACCTGCAGCAGCAGACGGCAATGACTTCCCCGCCTTCTTCCCGGCCCCAGGTGGAAACGATGAGGGCGCCGGGCCACGACTTCTTCGTCCAGACATTCTGAACACGCCAATCCACACCCTTGCTGAAAGACAAAACCGACAGCAAGGGCCAACCAACTTAAGGTGAGTTTAACTTACCTAAGCGGCTCCTTTGGAAGGGCTGGCGAGGAGCGCGCCCCACTGCCAGCTGTCGGCAGCAATGCGTTGCGACGATATGTCGCGCATGCGTGCCGGCGGGCTCTTCACGAAGTCACTCACGTGACTCCGAAATGAAATGGACAAGCTAGATGCAGGAAAAATGTTCCCAATGTTGGGAGAGTCCAGAACCAGGGGCCACAGTCTTAGAATAAAGGGGAGGTCATTTAAGACTGAGGTGAGAAGAAACCTTTTCACCCAGAGAGTTGTGAATTTGTGGGATTCCCTGCCACAGACAACAGTGGAGGCCATGTCACTGGATGGATTTAAGAGAGAGTTAGATAGAGCTCTAGGGGCTAGTGGAGTCAAGGGATATGGGGAGAAGGCAGGCACGGGTTATTGATTGGGGACGATCAGCCCTGATCACAATGAATGGCGGCGTTGGCTCGCAGGGCCGAATGGCACCTATTTTCTATGTTTCTATGTTTCTAAGACCATAACCATATAACCATATAACAATTACAGCACGGAAACAGGCCCGCTTGGCCCTTCCAGTCCGTGCCGACCATTTATTTTCCCCTAGTCCCATCTACCTGCACTCAGACCATACCCCTCCATTCCCTTCTCATCCATATACCTATCCCCTTTACTTTTAAATGTTAAAATCGATCCTGCCTCCACCACTTCTGCAGGAAGATCATTCCACACAGCCACCACTCTCTGAGTAAAGAAGTTCCCCCTCGTGTTACCCCTAAACTTCTGTCCCTCAATTCTCATCTTATGCGAGTGGACAGGTGAGTGGATAGGAAAGGTGCAGAGTGATAGGGGCGATTTGGGCCGAAGGGCCTGTCTCCGTGCCGGATGACTCTAAGGCTGTAAGAGTAAGGGAATGGAGAGACTGGGAA
Organism: Raja brachyura; assembly: GCA_963514005.1. The sequence goes on along the minus strand of OY740809.1, from coordinate 34,396,980 downwards.
CAGGAGATATAGAGGGGAGAAATAGAGGGGAGCCCAGGTTGGGGCACAGGGAAGGGAATGGGGGTGAGGGGGGAATGATTTACTAATGGTAGTAAAATGACAGCATGTTTCTGTGCATTAAAAATGTAAATGTTGGCAAGCACAGCACAACGCATATGTTTAAATCTACCAGCAGCTGATAGCTCACAGCGGGCTCCAAACCCCACCTGTGCAAACTCAATGCTTGCTGTTAATTACATTCTTATTTTAGTTTGCTGCCTCTGTCCCTTATCATTGTCCCCGTTCCAAGTCTCCAAGCAATAAATCTACATTGCCGTTTAAATTCTTGTCCAATAGTGCACCCTGTAATTAGACCAGCAGAAAATAAAGTCCTCAAGTCATCGTGCGGTGAAATTAATCCGCCATCATTTAAACCGCATCTCACAAGGTATATCAGTTTAGTTTTAGTTCAGAGATACAGCGTGGAAACAGGCCCTTCGGCCCATTGAGTCCGTGCCCACCAACACTAGTTCTATCACAGACAGCATAAGGACAATTTTAAAGAAACCAATTAACTTACCAGTTTAGTTTAGTTCAGAGATACAACGTGGAAACAGGCCCTTCGGCCCACCGAGTCCGCGCCGACCAGCGATCCCCGCACACTAACACTATCCTACACACACACACTGGGGACAACTTACATTTATACCAGGTACAAATTAGCCTACAAACATGTATGTGTTTAGAGTGCGGGAGGAAACCGGAGCACCCGGAGAAAACCCACGTGGGTCACGGGGGAGAACGGGGAAACTCCACACAGACAGCGCCCGTAAGCAGTGTGTGGGATAGTGTTAGTGGACGGGGGATCGTTGGCCTCCAAACTAAATCTAATTGAACTGAACTAAAGTAAACTAAACCAAATTAAACTAAAAAAAGGGAACTAAACGAAACTGAACTGAGCTGAACTGAACTAAATTAAACTGAATTAAAGTGAACTGAATTGAACTAAACTAAACGAGACTAAACTGAGGTAAACTCCAGGCAAGTTGCCCTTGTCAGTTCAAGGTGAGTGTGGCTGCCTTCTCTCATGGCCCGCTGCTCTGCTGATCAAGGTGTGATGTATGAAGGTTGGAAAGGCCAGAGGCAGAGGGCATCTCCCTGCCTCTGGTGGACAACCACCTCCACACATGGTGCGCGGGCCATCTGTCTTCACCACACGAATAACTGGAGCTGCTCAAGCAGCAACTCAACCCCAGCTCAATGATATCTGCGTGGCAGGTACAGCAGTGGATAGCGCAGGAGCAGGTGCAGTGTCGCGCTCTTTGTCCCGCGATGTTCGCACTCACCACGGTGATGAGATAAACACGGCAGCACGGTGGAGCGGCGGTAGATTCTCTGCCTCACAGCGCCGGAGACCCGGGTTCGACCCTGACTACCGGTACTGCCTGTACGGAGTTTGTACGTTCTCCCCGCAACCTGCGTGGGTTTTCCCCGGGTGCTCCAGTTTCCTCCCACACCCCAAAAACATACAGGTTTGTAGGTTAATTGACTTCGGTAAAAATTGTAAAATGTCCCCAGTGTGTGTAGGATAGTGTTAGCGTGCGAGGATCGCTGGTCGGCGCGGACACAGCGGGCCGAAGGGTCCGTTTCCGCGCTGTATCGCTAAACTCAACCAAACTAAACGAATCTCCACCTGTGTGTTACCCACAGCCCTCCATTCCCTGCACGGGACACTGGTGACTAAAATTAGAGCACATGGTATTGGGGGTAGGGTGTTGACATGGATAGAAAATTGGTTGGCAGACCGGAAGCAAAGAGTAGGAGTGAACGGGTCCTTTTCAGAATGGCAGGCAGTGGCGAGTGGAGTGCCGCAAGGCTCGGTGTTGGGGCCGCAACTGTTTACCATATATATTAATGATTTGGAAGACGGAATTAGGAGCAACACTAGCAAGTTTGCGGATGACACAAAGCTGAGTGGCAGTGTGAACTGTGAAGAGGATGTTAGGAGAATGCAGGAGGACCTGGACAGGTTGAATGAGTGGGCAGATGCGTGGCTGATGCAGTATAATATAGATAAATGTGAGGTTATCCACTATGACGGCAAAATAGAAAATAGGAGGGCAGGTTATTATCTCAATGGGGTTAGGTTAGGTAAGGGGGGGGGGGGGGTGCAGCGAGACCTGAGTGTCCTTGTACACCAGTCACTGAAAGTTGGCGTGCAGGTACTAGCAGGCAGTGAAGAAAGCTAATGGAATGTTGCACTTCATAACAAGAGGATTTCAGTACAGGAGTAAAGAGGTTCTTCTGCAGTTGTATAGGGCTCTGGTGAGACCACATCTGGAGTATTGTGCACAGCTTTGGTCTCCTAATTTGAGGAAGGACATCCTTGTGATTGAGGCAGTGCAGCGTAGGTTCACGAGATTGATCCCTGGGATGGCGGGACTGTCATATGAGGAAAGATTGAAAAGACTAGGCTTGTATTCACTGGAGTTAAGAAGGATGAGGGGGAATCTTATAGAAACATATAAAATTATAAAAGGACTGGACAAGCTAGATGCAGGAAAAATGTTCCCAATGTTGGGCGAGTCCAGAACCAGGGGCCACAATCTTAGAATAAAGGGGAGGTCATTTAAGACTGAGCTGAGAAAAAACTTTTTTACCCAGAGAGTTGTGAATTTGTGGAATCCCTGCCACAGAGGGCAGTGGAGGCCAAGTCACTGGATGGATTTAAGAGAGAGTTGGATAGAGCTCTAGGGGCTGGTGGAGTGAAGGGATATGGGGAGAGGGCAGGCATGGGTTATTGATTGGGGATGATCAGCCAAGATCATATTTAATTGCGGTGCTGGCTCAAAGGGCCGAATGGCCTCCTCCTGCACCTATTTTCTATGTTTCTATGTTTCTATGTGTTCATGCCTATCTAAACGCAGCTTGTCCCAAACACCAGGTGAAAAAACCTGCCCTGCACATCATCTTTCAACTTTGCCCTTTTCACCATGAACCTATGAGCTTCAGTGCTTGACATTTCCACCCTGCAAGAAAGATTCTGACTGTCTATCCTATCTATATACTTACGTCCCATATATTTAGATGCTTCTATTGGGTCTCCTGTTAACTTCTGATGCCCGATCATCCAAATGTGTCCAACCTCCCCTTACAGATAACACCTCTAATCCAGGCAGTATTCTGGTTAATCTCCTCTGCACCCTCTTCAAAACCTACACATCCTTGCTGTAATGGGAGCGGCCAGAACTGCACGCAATACTCCAGATGTGGTCTGACCGCTTCCGGCTGGTCGTGCTGGTCTCCGCAGAAGAGTGCGGGGACTGCTCACTCCCCGCGGGCCGCACGGTCTCAGCGCCATTCAATCACGGCTGATCTATCTCTCCCTCCCAACCCCATTTTCCTGCCTTCTCCCCCTAACCTCTGGCACCCAAAAATCTATCAGGCTCTGCCTTAAAAATATCCATAACCTCCACAGCCGTCTGTAGCAATGAATTCCTCAGATTCACCACCCTCTGACTAAAGAAATCCCTCCTCATCTCCTTTTGAAAGGAACGACCTGTAATTCTGAGGCTACGGCATCTGGTCCTAGACTCTCCTACCAGTGGAAACATCCTCTCCACTTCTACTCTATCTGTGCCTTTCATTATTCTGTAAGTTTCAATGAAATTCCCCCCACTTTAAGTGCTAACTTTCAATTTTACTTCGGAGTCACGTGAGCAGCTCCCACCAGCGGTAACTTTAATCCGCAGGTAAGTCAGTGTTGAGCTTCTTGCGAGTGTTTTTAAACTCTGTAAGTCTGCAGAGCCAGCTAGAGTGTTCATGTATTTGGGGATTTTTAAAAAAAACTCTGTAAATCTGGCTTGAAATACAGAGCCAGCTAGAGTATAAGTATTTTTAAACTGCGGTAGTTGAATGGAACGCGCTGAAACCGCAGTTTCCGATTTCGATCGGATCGGGAGATAAGGCTGCTTTAAAAAGCCGGTTCCCGCTATTTACCGCTATTTAGATCAGGTTTGGAGATAACGGCTGCGATAAATGCTGGCTCCAAATACCCACAATTTGTAAAATAAAGTCTGCGCTGAGTATATGTTACCAGATGCAGTTTTCCTTTATGGAAATGTATATAACCCTGTGTGAGACTAAGGTTAATACAAATATTGTGCAAGCAGAAATGTGCCTGTCAGAATTACAAATTTAAACATATATGGTTTATGCACAAATACAAAACAGTAAAGAACGAACTCTCCTCCAAAGGAGGACAAGATTGAGGGGAAGGCTGGAAATGGAGAAAATGCTCCACACTTGACTTAGTCAAGGGTTCTAAGACCCATGTATGTCTTCCTGTAAGGCAAGCTCCAAAGGAGTTCCCATACGCTGAGTATGGTGCCTATGAAAATGGAATTCTGATTCTCCAGTACCTTGGTTAGGTCTGGATGAGGTCCCTAGAGCAAGATAAAATGCTCAAAATTCTAATCAGTCAAGGGTTCTAAAGACCCATGAGATTCTAAGGCAGGCTCCGTGGGAGTTTCCATACACTAAGTATGGTGCCTATAAAGAATGAGAATCTCATTCACCAGTGCCTTGCATAGGTCTGGATGAAGTCCTTAGAGCAAGATAAAATGCTCAAAACTCTAAACAATTAAGGGTTTTAAGACCCATGAGATTCTAAGGCAGGCTCCGAGGGAGTTTCCATACACTAAGTATGGTGCCTATGAAGAATGAGAATCTCATTCACCAGTGCCTTGCATAGGTCTGGATGAAGTCTCCCTAGAGCTAGACTCGGGAGTACCAGGGCAGGATGAAACTGACCCTGAAGCTGGTGTCCCTACTTATGTGTATACACCAGAGCACAATAGAAATATTCCGGGTGTTCCTGATGTAGCACCAAGTTTTGCTATATCGGTATGGACTGGTGAGGCTATGGATGAGCCTGGCGGCCAACATTATTTGGTTTCTCACCTACTCCAAGAGACTGTAATGACTGAAACAGTAAATAATATATAAAAATACATAAAACACCCATCTATTGTGCCTCGCTCAGGGTGCCAACAGTAATTCAGTAATTAGGCACCCATGAGTCAATGATGCGAGGACAGGAAATGTGTTCCAGCATGTCCTCTAGCTGATATTCAGTTGGCATCATTGTATTTGGGGAAGACATACATGGGTCGATAATGTCCAATACTGTTAAAACATGCTTGCTTTACTCTGCAATGCATATTCAAACCCAATTGTATGATGCAAATTGCCATTTGGCTAACATTATCCCCAAAAAATGCAGGATTATATGGGCAAGCTATAACCAGATTTATGATTGATGAATACGAACCCCTATATTAAGAGAAGGAGATCTTCTGGTTCATTTACGGAAGTACAGAAACGTCATTCCATTACACATGGAATTTCTGGGGAAACAACCTCTGGTTGGTTAAGATTACAATTGTTTTGTAATTCTGTATTAAATCTGATCAGCTTGGTGTTTGAACGTACCAGGAACTCGTCAGGTAGAGATAATATATCCCAGGCACAAGTATGGGGGTTGTAGAGTCATTCTAGGACTCACAAACTTAAATTTATAGTTCAGTATAAACATTTAAAAAAGTACACTTCAGCACTGTAACGAAGTTGTTATCACAAGGCTGCTATGTGGCTATTTTTTCGACTTAAAAAAGATGCCTTATTATTCAGGTACTTCAATTAATTGGATGGGTCAGCTGAAGGAATTACCTAATGGGTTAAATTCAGCCCTCAGATTGCTCACACAATTATTGAATTCAGCACTGGTGTTAACGAGGGCTCAGAATCACATTGTAATGACTTATCTAGAGGATATGTTATTTGTAATTGGGAGACAGCTGAAGAACTGAGTTCAGCAACCATAAGCCTATTGGAAAGGCACAGGCCCTGTACATCCAAACAACATGTAAAGGGCCTGTCCTACAAGCATGCAACTCCATGCGATGAACGCGATCAAACTAGAAGCGGGGGCCGCGCGGAGGTCGGGTGATCCCCTGTACAGGGCCGTTCCCACCAGCATGCGCCTGCATGCGGCAAGCGCGACCAAACCGGCAGCAAAGTGAGGCGAACTTGGAGCGAAGTCTAAGGTAAGTTCGCCAGGACAGAGAGGGGCACACAGAGAGGGGCACACAGGCACACACATAGAGGTTCACGGAGGCACAATGACGGGGCGGTGTATAATGCGTCGAGGCGACTGCAAGCCAACAAGCCGTTGCCGCGCGGAATTTTTGAACATAGTCAGATTTTCGGAGCCCCGCGCGATGTTGGGATGAACTCCGCACAATTCCGCACGGCTCCGGCGATCGAAGTGGGACCGGCCCTGCGATGCCGGACGGCTCAAGCGACCACGTTAGGTCACGCTAATCGCATAGAGTTGCATGCTGGTGGGACAGGCCCTTAAGTTACAGGCATCCCAAACAATTGATTATTTGGTGTTTATATGATAATACAGTTGATATGTGAGTAACTTTATCAACAAATTAAGGTTGGGGGTGTTACAAATGCCTGTATTTGTCTTGGTAAAAAACATTATCCCACCATCCAAGAAGTAGCTACAGTTACTAGTAAAGTGATAGCAGCATTCATGCTGTCAAATTGGGACCTCTGCATGATCAAAGTCTGCAAAGACCAGAGTATAAGAGTAAAAAGCGTGCAGGTTATTGATTAGGTCCATGCTGTTACCAACTAAAAAGGTTGAGCTGAATTCAATGATGGATTCTCAATGTTGCACAAGTTACTAGAGGTAAAAATGTGCTTGTTCAGAAGTCTTCAGTGTTATTACAGACTGATGAGAGTGCTCTCGGATGGGGAGCTTAGGACAGCGACACCAGTTGTGGTGGTTGATGGACTGTCCAAGACGATTAATTCTCCAAATACATGGTTGAATTATTTGGAGTTATTAGGGGCGTTTTATGCATTGATAGCTGTTGTTCTACAATAAAGAACTTACATGTTCAATTATGAGTAGACAATACCACAACTGTGGGAGAAGACAACAGATCACGAAAATGCAAATTACAATACAGAATGAATGTTAAAATTCAAAAAAATTCAAAAAGATTGTCCGACAGTATGTGTACCAAATGTTGATCTGTTGTGTCTGGATTAAATCTCCAGTGGTCTAAATGTGTCTCGTGGGAGTCAGACCCAGGAGCATTAGCGGTGGATGCATTCTCGCTACATTGGGGAAGTATAGTCTTTTATGTTTTCCCCATTTTGCCTGATTAGGCAATGTGTCACCAAAATAGAGCAAGTCTCCGCCGCAGGCGTTTGGTGGTTCCAAATTGGTATTGTTCTCGGCCTTTTGGCTAAGATCAAGTGTAGTATCTGTTCTTATCGGTTAATATCTGGTACGTCCCTTATCTAGGGACCATTACTACACAGCCATTGTTCCCACTGGTGCTCAGAATAATGATTCGGACATTCATGACAAATCCCAGGTGCAGTAATTGTTGGTACATCCAGTAACAGCAGAAGTCATCCATTACATGACCATATTAATTGTTAATCTGCAGGTTCTGATGGAATGTCGGATAGGACCATGGATGTCATAACTGCAGCTTGGAGAGATAGCACTAAGAAACAATATATGTTTTATATAAGGAATGGGAAATCTTTTTGTATACAGTCAGATATATTTTATCATACTGCAAATATATCGGATGTATTGGAGTTCCTTGTTATGTTGCACCTGAGTTACAGTGCCATGAATGGAGCTCGGAGTGTTTTGTCGTCCTATTTAGGACTATTTCAAAATCGTCAACTATCGGGTCTCATCTGTTAATATCCCGATTTATGAGAGGAATTTTAATAAAATCCTACCAAACCCAGATATACAGAAATCTGGGATGTCAGTATAGTTCTCACATTGCTTCGGCAATGGACTCCAATTACGACAACTATCGGGTCTCATCTGTTAATATCCCGATTTATGAGAGGAATTTTAATAAAATCCTACCAAACCCAGATATACAGAAATCTGGGATGTCAGTATAGTTCTCACATTGCTTCGGCAATGGACTCCAATTACGACACTGTCTTTTCAGAAGTTAATATTTAAAGTGGATATGCTCATACCATTAATATCAGCACGAGTAAAAACATTACAAATGTTGTGGTTAGATTGTATATGGTTGTCTGTAGATAAAATAACATTTTATGTCAATGATCTAAGCAAGCAAAGCAAGCCGAGAAAGGCTGGAACCAATGTAATCTTTAAGACATACTCTGTCAACTAAACATTGTGTGTGGTTAAGCATCTGAATTAATATATATTGAATTAAGAGTCTCCGAGATTGTGAGACACCAATGTTCATTACCCACAAGAAACATATAAAAGTGACAGTACAAACTATTTCTAGATGGATGAACAGGTTCTGGATTAACTGGAGTAGACACTGATGTGTTTAAATCTCACTCCACAAGGGCGGTATTAGTGTCCGCGGTTAAGGTGCAGGACGTGCCGCTCGACCAAATTCTGGAGTCCGCAGGATGGTCTAAAAAAGAAACTTTCCTAGATTTATGATAAACCTGTTGTTACAGTGCTAGGGTTGCACATGCTGTGTTGGGTTCTGTGCAAAATTGTTTGCTTTGTTGCATAACATTTGTTGTTATTTCCCCTGTGATAGAGGGGTTATTACTTTTCTTTTTATTATTATTATTAAAAAAGAAAGGAAAAAAAATAAAATAAAAAATATATATATATTGCATAATTTCAAGCAATATATATTAATACATGAGGGGGAACTTCTTTACTCAGAGAGTGGTCGCGGTGTGGAATGAGCTTCCAGTGGAAGTGGTGGCGGCAGGTTCGTTGGTATCATTTAAAAATAAATTGGATAGGCATATGGATGAGAAGGGTATGGAGGGTTATGGTATGAGTGCAGGCAGGTGGGACTAAGGGAAAAAAGTTGTTCGGCACGGACTTGAAGGGCCGAGATGGCCTGTTTCCGTGCTGTAATTGTTATATGGTTATATGGTTATTTACTCACTACTGGGTAAACTGAAGCAGTCGTATGGAATGATCTAAGGCATGAAAATCACAGAGCTTTAAAATCTTCACGTAGTCACTCACGTGACTCCGAACTCAAATAGTAAGATTAAACGATGAGGGATTACGTGCCCTCCGCTCCCAACCCTCATAATATAAATGATCATCTGGTAGTTCTAATCTTTGTGAGCCTTGCTAACTTACTCCGGTTATTGGTTCTGTGTTTTTCACGCCGCTGCTTTGAAGTATGCCGAACACGTAATCCCTCATCATAACTCCTCATAAAATAAAGATCAAACTTCGAACAGGTAAGTTCTCATTTAATCTTACTATTTTAATGCATACTGTTGTGTTCCTTGTGCCAAGTTAGGAAAGTAACAAATAGTTGACTAAAGTCTTTAAAGCAATCGTCAGCACAAGTCGGGCTGGAATACTGGATTATTAACAGATCAAGCTAGTTGCTTGATCAAGTTCATAAGATCATACATCAGAGTCACTATTGCAATAAAGTATAAAGTCTTGGCCAATATTTCAATTCTGACGTATGTTTAATGGGATTTCAAAGGAAAAGTGGATTAATAATTGAAAAAAAAGGATTAAAAGGACTTTGGGAGAAGGTCTGGCGTGCTGATTGAAGAACTCCTTGGGCAAGCCACAGAAACATAGAAACATAGAAAATAGGTGCAGGAGTAGGCCATTCGGCCCTTCGAGCCTGCACCGCCATTCAACATGATCATGGCTGATCATCCAACTCAGTATCCCGTACCTGTCTTCTCTCCATACCCCCTGATCCCTTTAGCCACAAGGGCCACATCTAACTCCCTCTTAAATATAGCCAATGAACTGGCCTCAACTACCCTCTGTGGCAGAGAGTTCCAGAGAGTCACCACTCTCTGTGTGAAAAGGATCATTGGATCTTCCACCGACCAACACGAGGACGCCGGTTTAAACTGAAGCTACACACAGAAAGCTGGATTAACTCAGCGGGGCAGGCAGCATCTCTGGAGAAAGATCATAGAAATGTACAGCATGGTGGCGCGGTGGTAGAGTTGCTGCCTTATAGCTCTTACAGCGCCGGAGACCCGGGTTCGATCCGGACCGCTGGTGCTGTCTGTACGGAGTTTGTACGTTCTCCCCATGACCTGCGTGGGTTTTCTCTGTGATCTTCGGTTTCCTCCCACACTCCAAAGACCAGCCCTTCGGCCCATCGAGCCCAGGCCGTCCAGCGTGCACCCCATACACCAGCGCAGTCCTACGCACACTCGTGACAACGTTTACCATTCTTATCGATGCCAATTAGAATAGAATAGAATGCCTTTTATTGTCATTCAAACAGCTTGGTTTGAATGAAATTGCATTTCTACAGACTTAACATTACAAAAAAAAACCAAGACACACACACTTAACACAATTTACACAAACATCCATCAGAGTGAATCTCCAACACCTCCTCACTGTGATAGAAGGCAAGAGTCTTACCTCTTCCCTTTGTTCTTCTGCTGCGGCCCAGCATTCCAACTACAGCGTCGAGGTGACTGGGGCTCCGATGTTAAAGCCCCCGACAAGCGATGGTAAGTCCCGCGGCCGTTAAGCTGCGTCGGGCGATGTTAGGCCCCGCTCCGTGTCCTTTAACCCCCGCGATTCCAGCGGGAGAAGTTGCCGTTGCGGGAGCTCAGAAAAGCCGTCTCCCACCAGGAGCTCCCGATGTTCCCATCCACCGGGCCTGCGGCCGGAGCCTCCGAAGCTCTGAAGTCGGGTCGCAGCTGCGGGCCACCACAGCCCTTCCCAGTGCGAAGACGGCCAGCTCCACGATGGCTGGTCCGCAGGCTCCGCGACTGGAGCCCTCAGCTTGGTCTCGGCCGGAGGCAGCCGCCGGCTCCACGATGTTAGGCCCAACGACATCGGAGACCCGACAGGGAAAAAGTCTGGTCCCCGTACAGGGAAGAGATTAAACGGTTTAATCTCCCCGCCCCCCACATATACACAGCTAAAAAAATAATGAAAACTAGACTCAAGACATACATTTAACGAGACAAAAATTAGAAAAAGACAAACGGACTGTGGTCGAGCAGCCGCCACAAGTCCGTGTGTCTTTGGAGTGTGGGAGGAAGCCGGTGCACCCGGAGAAAACCCACGCAGGTCACGGGGAGAACGTGCAAACTCCGTACACACAGCACTGGTGGTCAGGATGGAACCCGGGTCTCTGGCGCTGTGAGGCAGCAACTCTACCGCTGTGCCACCGCGCCGCCCACGTAATGTAAATGCATTGATTAGTTACCGACAAACAGTACTTCCCTTTCTGCACGGAAAACGTGCTGGTAGGGTCAATGTAACACGACAGAAAATAATATAATATTGAACTTTTTAGAGACGCTGGTACCCGTGATTAATAATCGTATTACTCACCTAGTGAGAAAACAAAGTGATGACGTCTAAAGTTTGGATGATTTTAGATGATCAGCCATGATCATATTGAATGGCGGTGCTGGCTCGATGGGCTGAATGGTCTACTCCTGCTCCTATTTTCCATGTTCCTATGTAATTGTACCAAAATTAACCCGCTTCTGCACTTGTTTCCGCCATCCCGATCCCTTTGGTGGAAAACCTCATGCAAGTGGCGTAGCGAGTAGAATTAGCCAGGACCGGCTAATGTTACCAAACCTGCCCTGAGTTAACACAGTAATCCATTTACAATTCACCCACAGTAACATAGCTGTGAGCACTATTAAGCGTTGGGGGAGTGAGGGGAAATGAGCTATGTCTGGGCAATTGGGGGCTATGGGTGAGTGGTGGAATATTGCATTGGGGAACGTGTTGCGTTGGGGGAACGGGTGAGTGGTGGAATATTGCATTGGGGTAACGGGTTGTGTTGGGGGAATGGGTGAGTGGTGGAATATTGTGTTTGGGGAATGGGTTGTGTTGGAGGAACAGGTGAGTGGTGGAATATCGCATTGGGGGAACGGGTTGTGTTGGGGGAATGGGTGAGTGGTGGACTATTGCATTGGGGGAACGGGTTGCATTGGGGAAATGGGTAAGTGGTGGAATATTGTGTTTGGGTAATGGGTTGCATTGGGGGAACAGGTGAGTGGTGGAATATTGCATTGGGGGACATGTTGCATTGGGGGAATGGGTGAGTGGTGGAATACTGCATTGGGGGAACGGGTTGTGTTGGGGGAATGGGTGAGTGGTGGAATATTGCATTGGGGAATGTGTTGCGTTGGAACGGGTGAGTGGTGGAATATTGCGTTGGGGGAACGGGTTGTGTTGGGGGAATGGGTGAGTGGTGGAATATTGCGTTGGGGAATGTGTTGCGTTGGGGGAACGGGTGAGTGGTGGAATATTGCGTTGGGGAACGGGGTCCAACGGGTCCCACTTGGTCTAGTTCTTTATTAAAAGTCTTTCAAATTTGTCTCACTTTTAAATTGAGATTACCAATCCAGATTTAACTGCCTCACAGCGCCAGAGACCCAAGCAATTGTGAATGGATGATCGATGGTCAGCATGGATTGGCTTGCCGAAGGGCGTTTCCATGTTAAATCATTCAATCCATCAATTGCCGGGATGGGTGAGGGTGGAGATGAGGAGGGATTGAATGATATAAGGGTTTACTTTTGCAGAAACTGGCCCTTCAGCCCAACTTGCCCACACCAGCCTACATGTCCCAGCTACACTAACCCCACTTGCCTGCACATGGTCCATGTCCCTCCAAACCTGTCCTATCCATGTACCTGCCTAACTGTTTTTTAAACGTTGGGATAGTCCCAGCCTCCACTACCTCCTCTGGCAGCTTGTTCCATTGACCCACCACCCTTTGTGTGAAAAAGTTACCCCTCAGATCCCTATTAAATCTTTTCTCCCCTTCACCTTGAACCTATGTCCTCTGATCTTCGATTTCCTCTGCTCTGGGCAAGAGACTCTGTGCATCTACCCAATCTATTCCTCTCACGATCTTATACACCTCTATAAGAAGAAATCTCATCCTCCTGCGCTCCAAGGAATAGAGACCCAGCCTTCTCAACCTCTCCCTGCAGCTCAGACCCTCTAGTCCTGGCAACATCCTCGTAAAGAATGGCTGAGAGGAATGTTAATCACCGAGCCGCATTGCCCTAGCTTCCTCCCTACGGACTATCGTCCTCGCAAGAACGTTAGTTTATTTCCAAGGTACAGTGAAAAGAATTATTTGTTGCGCGCTGCGTATGGGAAATCTGTCCGTCCCACTGACGGGACATTTGGCGCCGAGAGAGAATTGGTGAGGCTCGCAGTTTGTTGACTCGCGCTTGGTTTCCGATTCCCACTCATCTATCTTTGCTTGCTATCCTTTCCCCTAATCAAAGCCCACCTACACAGGCAGTGATGACAGGCGAGGTGGATGGTGGGACAGCAGGCAGTAGCCGTTATGTAAAGACCAACACGGAGTTGCTGCCTCACAGCGAATGCAGCGCCAGAGACCCGGGTTCGATCCCGACCGCGGGTGAACTGTCCGTACGGAGTTTGCACGTTGTCCCCGTGACCTGCGTCGGTTTTCTCCAAGATCTCCCACGCACCAAAGATGTGCAGGTTTGTAGGTTAATTGGCTTGGTATAAATGTACAAATTGTCCCTAGTGGGTGTTAAGGTGTGGGGATCGCTGGTCGGCACGGACGCGGTGGGCTGAAGGGCCTGTTTCCGCGCTGGATCTCTGAACTGAACATTAAAAAAAACATCCATGCCGCCTTTGTTCATGGACATGGTGGGCGGCAACGAGAGTGTCGCCTGCGAGGGCTGAAGGACCATTGCAGCGTCGCAAGCAGGCTGCGACCAGCTCGTTTACACCTGTGAGTGGGTTTGTTTATTGACTGGAGACTAGCGAGCCCAACGCGCTTTTGTGAAACGAGTCCAAGCGGCAAATCACAAGGATGCAGTGCTCGCTTGTCAAAGCAGATGTTTGCATTGAACAGCAAGCCTGCCTGTCAAGGATGAATCAGAACACAGGAGCATTGCGAGGCTCGGGCCAACTCAGATGGAGAAGACAGAATACACTACTTAATTTTCCTGTCAGCTTTCACAATTTGCTCCCCCCCCTCTCCCCCCCCCCCCTCTCCCCCCCCCCTCCCCCCCCCCCTCCCCCCCCCTCTCCCCCCCCTCCCCCCCCTCTCCCCCCCCCTCTCCCCCCCCCCTCTATCCCCCCCTCTATCCCCCCCCCTCTCTCCCCCCCTCTCCCCCCCTCTCTCCCCCCCTCTCCCCCCCCTCTCTCCCCCCCTCTCTCCCCCCCCCCTCTCCCCCCCCCCCTCTCCCCCCCCTCTCTCCCCCCCCCTCTCTCCCCCCCCCTCTCTCCCCCCCCCCTCTCCCCCCCCCTCTCCCCCCCCTCTCTCCCCCCCCCTCTCTCCCCCCCCTCTCTCCCCCCCCTCTCTCCCCCCCCCTCTCCCCCCCCCTCTCCCCCCCCCTCTCCCCCCCCCTCTCCCCCCCCCTCTCCCCCCCCCTCTCCCCCCCCTCTCCCCCCCCTCTCTCCCCCCCCTCTCTCCCCCCCCTCTCTCCCCCCCCTCTCTCCCCCCCCTCTCTCCCCCCCCTCCTCTCTCCCCCCCCTCTCCCCCCCCCTCTCTCCCCCCCCTCTCTCCCCCCCCCTCTCTCCCCCCCTCTCTCTCCCCCCCTCTCTCTCCCCCCCTCTCTCCCCCCCCCTCTCTCCCCCCCCTCTCTCCCCCCCCCTCTCCCCCCCCCCCCCTCCCTCGCTCTCTATTGTGCTGTTATGTGGAGAAAATAGGACACAGTTGAAATGATTCAAAAACATTTAATTGAAAGAGTTTTTCGTTAAAAAATGACAACTGTTGGTGAATGGTCGCAATTAGGAATTCCGCTTCCAATTTGCAAAACTCCTATTCATTCACAAGCATTCATTTGTGGGGACTTGGTTCATAACACTCCCATTCTGCACGTCAGTCCCACTGTTGAGGTAGGGTGAGATACAGCACAGGGACAGGCCGTTCGGCCCAACGGGTCTACACCGACCAACGTTCCGCTGTTCTCACTAGCTCGCACGACCCCACTTCCCATGCACTCCCTACACATAAGGGGGCGACCTTTACAGAGGGCTGATTAACCTGCAAACACGCACGTCTTTGGGATGTGGGAGGAAACCGGAGCACCCAGTGGAAGCCCACGCTGTCACGGTGGGAACATGCGAACTCCACATAGACAGCACCCGGGTCTCTGGTTCTGTGAGGCAGCAGCTTTTCAGGACGAGATGCTAAATTGAGGCTAAACCCGGAGTCTCGACCCGAAACATCACCTGTTCCTTTTCTCCAGAGATGCTGTCGGACCCGCTGAGTTACTCCAGCATCGTGTGTCCATGATCAGACTACGAGCTGCATGTGAGCGGGGATTGAGGGGGGATCTTATAGAAACTTACACAATTCTTAAGGGGTTGGACAGGCTAGATGCAGGAAGATTGTTCCCGATGTTGGGGAAGTCCAGAACAAGGGGTCATAGTTTAAGGATAAGGGGGATACACAAAATGTTGGAGAAACTCAGCGGGTGCAGCAGCATCTACGGAGCAAAGGAGATAGGCAACGTTTCGGGCCGAAACCCTTCTTAAGGATAAGGCGACCGAGATGAGAAAAACATTTTTCACACAGAGAGTGGTGAGTCTGTGGAATTCTCTGCCACAGAAGGTAGTTGAGGCCAGTTCACTGGCTATATTTAAGAGGGAGTTAGATGTGGCCCTTGTGGCTAAAGGGATCAGGGGGTATGGAGAGAAGGCAGGTACGGGATACTGAGTTGGATGATCAGGCATGATCATATTGAATGGCGGTGCAGGCTCGAAGGGCCGAATGGCCTACTCCTGCACCTATGTTCTATGTTTCTGTGTTTCTATGTGGCGTTTTATTTTTCTGTATTAGCCAACAGAGAACTGAGGGATGAGCAGATCCTCCATCCATATAATGAAGGCGAGCCAAACCATTGAAATTCCCCACGAGTATCATCCTCACAGGGAGGCTAACGATTCAATAAAGAAGGCTCGGACCGATGTTTTGATTTCAGCTCACTGAGGGTGTGTTCATCAGCTTATGAGCCGCTGGTTAATATTTCAGGTGAAGGCTGACAGATAGAGAGAGGAAATGAAGATGCTTTATCACACATCTCGGGAGCTTTTCAAATCAGAAAGCAAATAATAAGTCTGCTATTTCGTGCAGTGTTATCTTCTGGTCAGTCCACTTCAAAACCAATATCTACTCCTCGTGATATCACTCCCCAATCGGACAGATCGCATTACCATTGGGTATTAGTTTAGCTTAAAGAGATAAACAGGCCCTTCGGCCCACTGGGTCCGTGCTGTGCAAAGATTACCAGTGCACCAGTTCTATCCTACACGCTTGGGGCCAATTTACCTCCAAACCTGCACGTCTTTGGAGTGTGGGATGAAACCGGAGCACCCGGAGGAAACCCACGTGGGCCGCAGCAGGGAGAACGTGCAAACTCCGCACAGACAGCACCTGAGGTGAGGATCGAACCCGGGTCTCTGGCTCCATACCCCCTGCTGCCGTGCCACTCTTACTAAAGAATGCCTTAAACATTCAGGGTTCTGCACCGGCAGTCTGCACTAATACTGGGTTACAGAATATAGAATTCAGGGGAAGGTTTTTTTAGGCAAGATAACAGTCCATGGCTGCTCTCTGGGTGATTTCACTAAGTTTACTGTTCTGACCCACCAGGGTCTGTTTGGCAGTGGCTGAGAGAGGAATTCAATCTGGAAACATAAGGAAAGAGGCCAGGGTTAGTGCATGTGGACGCCCCAGGCCAATCCATCTATCAATAAGGTCTTAGAAACATGGAAACGTAACAAATAGGTGCAGGGGGAGGCCGTTCGGCCCTTCAATACGATCGTGGCCGATCATCCACAATCAGTACCCTGTTTCCTGTCTTCTCCCCATATCCCCTGACTCCGCTATCTTTAAGAGCCCTATCTAGCTCTCTCTTGAAAGCATCCAGAGAACCGGCCTCCACCGCCCTCAGAGGCAGAGAATTCCACAGACTCACCGCTCTCTGTGTGAAAAAGTTTTTCCTCATCTCTGTTCTAAATGGCTTACTCCGTATTCTTAAACTGTGTGGTCCCCTGGTCCGGACTCCCCAACATGGGGAACAGTGTCCCCTGGTTCCGGACTCCCCCAACATGGGGAACATTTTTCCTGCATCTCGTTCCAGCCTCAGTCCATTCTGCACATCCCCACTTCCCTTGATTTCCCAGACGTCCAGCGAACCGAGGAACATATCCAAGCGACCCTCGTTCCACCAGATAGACAAGTGACGAGAATTCTCCTCCTCTCTGTTGAGTTTTCCAATCTCGATACGATGCGATACGATACAACTTTATTGATCCCAGGATGGGGAGTTGATCTGCCAAAATTCATAAAACACACACAAGATACATGGAACATGAAATTAAAGTGACCAGTGGAACGTCTAGGATTGGGGATGCGCAAAGATTGGGGAGAGGGGGGACTCAGTCTACCCCACAACAGGAGGGGGAGTACTTGTACAGTTTGATAGCCACAGGAGAAAGGATCTACTGTGGCATTGTAGTATCATATGGCCGTACAGCATAGAAACAGGTCCTTTGGGCCCAACCACCCCATACTGACCGATACGCCCTTCCTCCGCTGGTCTCACCCGCCCGTGACATGCCCCATATTCCTCTCAACCCACCTTGCCCATGTACCAAAGACATATAAGCTCCGGTGTTAAGGCTTAGATTTATTATTGAGGTACAGTGAATAGCTTTGTGCATTGTCCAACACACATCAGATTTACCCAAAGGACAATTATAGGTCACGTAACACCTTTTGGTGCAGTGACATTTGAGTTGCCGTGCAGCACACCAATAACAAATAAATCACAGCATTAAAGAACTTGACATTGAAACATTCATTGAATATAGGAGTAGGGAAGTAATGTTAAAATTATACAAGGCATTGGTGAGGCAAATTCTGGAGTATGGTGTACAATTTTGGTCGCCTAATTATAGGAAGGATGTCAACAAAACAGAGAGAGTACAGAGGAGATTTACTAGAATGTTGCCTGGGTTCCAGCAACTAAGTTACAGAGAAAGGTTGAACAAGTTAGGTCTTTATTCTTTGGAGCGCAGAAGGTTAAGGGGGGACTTGATTGAGGTCTTTAAAATGATGAAAGGGATAGACAGAGTTGACGTGGATAAGCTTTTCCCATTGAGGGTAGGGAAGATTCAAACAAGAGGGCATGACATGAGAATTTAGGGACAGAAGTTTAGGGGTAACATGAGGGGAACTTCTTTACTCAGAGAGTGGTGGCAGTGTGGAATGATCTTCCAGCAGAAGTGGTGGAGGCAGGATCGATTTAACATTTAAAAGTAAAGTGGATAGGTATATGGACGGGAAGGGAATGGAGGGGGTATGGTCTGAGTGCAGGTAGATGGACTGGGGAAAATAAATGTTCGGCACGACTGCCAAGGGCTGAAAAGGCCTGTTTCCGTGCTGTAATTGTTATATGGTTACATGGTTATATGATTCCCACTGTGAGGGAAGGCAGCAAAGTCCAGTCCTCTTCCTTTATGTTCACCCATAGTAGGGGCCTATTTGAGGCGTCTGCAGTCACCGCGACGGCTGGTCCCATGTTTCCGGCCCTCTAGCCGGACGTCGGGAGAACACTCTTCAGCGGCTTGGAGTGTCCTGAACAGCTGCTTCCTTCCCGGAGACCGCGGCTCCCGAAGTCCACAGGCCGCGCTGGTCGGAGCTCCGACACTGGCGATCTCGGCGAGAGATCCCGGGCCCCGCGGTGTTCAGAGTCAGCGCCGCCCGCGGGCTGAACGCTCGGCAGACCCCACAGCTCCGCGATGTTGGAGTCGGCGGTCCTCAGCGCTCCGCAGCTTACCGCGCGGCGGCACGGGTAAGGCATCGCGTCGGTGCTTCGGTTCTGGCCGGTCACGGCAGGAAACTCCTGCTCCAGTCCGCTGGTAGGCCGCGAGGAGGACGGGCGTAGATGCGGCTCGGAGAAAGACGCATCTCCGACCAGGTAGGGACTGAGAAATATAGTTTCCCCTCCCCCCCCCACCCCCACCCCCCCCCCCCCCCCACACACATAAAAAAGACTAGACCCTCAAAACGAAACTATTCCTTCTCTCCAGAGATGCTGCCTGTCCCGCTGAGGACCCCAGCATCGGACGTACTGTGCCCAACTCCAATCAGATCAAACGCAAGTGCAGTACAGAGCATGCGGAATGCAGAATATATTTCATAGGAACCTGACAGGCAGCTTTTTCCACACAGAGGGTGGTGGGTGTGCATGGAACGAGCTGTCGGAGGAGGTAGTCGAGGCTGGGACTATCCCAACATTGAAATAAAAACCATTTGGACAGGTACATGGATAGGACGGGTTTAGAGGGATATGGGCCAAACGCAGGCAGGTGGGGCATGTGGGTCAGCGTGGGTAAGTCGGGCCGAAGGGCCTGTTTCCACGCTGTAGGACTCTTTGATTTTAAAAGTGCTGTATAAATAAAAACGACTTACTCTGGCTCAATGAACTCTAAAGTCCAAATAACTCTTGCGCTTCGTGGGGAGGAATCATTTGTTTGCCTGAATGCTAACTCCAATGATGGTGACAGGACTGACATCAACGCGCAGGAGAGAATGAACGTTCCTTCGTTCAAGGTCACCTTCGGTCCAAAAAGCAACAATCATCGCACGAACAAATTAGTTCCCCGCGTCGGAAAATATCGTTCCTGTCATTCTTGCACTTTCCAGCGACTCTGTGCTTGGAATATTTGGGGAAGGTTGTGTCATGTTTTATTGCCATTGATCTACCGTTGCGACATTATTTCCTTGCTACATGAAGCTTGCCCTCATTTCATTCCGCCCCGGCAGCGGCTGGTATTTGTAAACGCGTTGCTCTTTACAATTGCATCTCAGAGAACGTGGAGACAGAAACAGCTGGGGAAATAATCACAGCGCAAAGTGCACAATGGGTTCTACTTACAAAAGAAAGCCTGATCGACCGAGCATGAAAGCGCTGGCCAATTAAATATTCTGTGCTACGTCCATAGGTTCGTACGTGATAGGTGCAGAATGAGGCCGTTCGGCCCTTCAGGTCTACCCCGTCATGGATGGATGGCCATGGATGATCAGCCATGATCATATTGAATGGTGGTGCTGGCTTGAAGGGCCAAATGGCCTACTCCTGCACCTATTGTCCATTGTCTATTGTCATTCCATCATAGACATAGAAACATATGGGGCTTGGACTTCTCAAAACCCTGGCTGTGTCAAAGTAATTTGGGGATTTGTTTTACACAAAAATAACACTGTCAAATCAGCTCAAGCCCGAGTCAATTCCCATTGCAGTAAACATAGAAACATAGAAATTAGGTGCAGGAGTAGAGGCCATTCAGCCCTTTGAGCCTGCACCGCCATTCAATATGATCATGGCTGATCATCCAACTCAGTATCCCGTACCTGCCTTCTCTCCATACCCTCTGATCCCTTTAGCCACAAGGGCCACATCTAACTCTCTTTTAAATATAGCCAGCGAACTGGCCTCAACTACCTTCTGTGGCAGAGAATTCCACAGATTCATCACTCTCTGTGCAAAAAATGTTTTTCTCATCTCGGTCCTAAAAGACTTCCCCCTTATCCTTAGACTGTGACCCCTTGTCCTGGACTGCCCCAACATTGGGAACAATCTTCCTGCTTCTAGCCTGTCCAACCCGGAAAATTAGATCACGGCTGATCAATTCTTCTGGATCAACAGCGACAATCCCTTTCCCACCACGAATGTCCCTCGGCCAACTGGACTCGTACTTTGAAGAAGGTTTCTTCATGTTCATAGGTTTCAGGCGAAGAATTAAGCCATTCGGCCCATCACGTCTAGTCTGCCATTCACTGGATGTTTTCAAGAGAGAGTTAGGTAGAGCTCTTGGAGTTAAGTAAGTAAGTTTATTGGCCAAGTATTCACATACAAGGAATTTGCCTTGGTGCTCCACCCGCAAGTAACAACATGACATACAGTGACAGTTAACGGAATCAAGGGATATGGGGAGAAGGCAGGACTGGGTTACTGATTTTGGATGATCAGCCATGATCATATTGAATGGTGGCGCTGGCTCGAGGGGCCGAATGGCCTACACCTGCACCTATTGTCTATGTTTCTATTCAATCACAACTGATCTACCTTTCCCTCTCAACCCCATTCTCCTGCCTTCTCCCCGTAACCCCTGATACCCGTACTAAATCAAGAATCTATCTATCTCTGCCTTAAAAACATCCAATGTCATCCGTATATCCACAGTCTTCTGTGGCAATGAATTCCATGGATTCACCGCTCTCTGACTGAAGAAATTCCTCCTCATCTCCTCCCTCAAGGAACGTCCTCTAATTCCGAGGCTGTGACCTCTGGTCCCGGACTCTCCCACTAGTGGGAACTTTTGTCGCTTACAACTTTTAACTAATTGACTTGAATTCCTGGCGTGACGAGCAGTTATTGTCCAGGTTGGGCGCAAATAAGTAAGTGCAGAAGGGTTTAAGGAGGAACTGCAGATGCTGGAAAATCAAAGGTAGACAAAAATGCTGGAGAGACTCAGCGGGTGCAGCAGCATCTGTGGAGCGAAGGAAATAGGCAACGTTTCGGGCCGAAACCCTTATGGGTTTCGGCCCCTAACGTTGCCTATTTCCTTAAGGGTTTCGGCCTGAAACGTTGCCTATTTCCTTCGCCCCTCTCTGTGTGTGCCTCTCTGTTTGCGAACTTACCTTAAGACTTCGTTCCAAGTTCGCCTCACTTTGCGCCGCGTTGCGCCACTCACCCGACCTCCGCGCGGCCCCCACTGCCGGTTTGGTCGCGCTTGCCGCATGCAGGCGCATGCTGGTGGGAACGGCCCTGTACAGGGGATCACCCGACCTCCGCGCGGCCCCCGCTTCTAGTTTGATCGCGCTCACCGCATAGAGTTGCATGCTGGTGGAACAGGCCCTTTAGGATACAAACACTGGGGCAATTTGTCCCAGCCATGTGCCTGTCTAAATGTCCTCGGCCCACAAGTCCGTGCTCAACATGATGCCAAGTTGAACTGATCTCCTTGGCAGGCCCTTTACCTCATTATTTGGAGACTGCAGGTGCTGTTTTTTTTACAAATAAAAGGCAAAAAAGCCCAAACCTAAGCCTTGCGTGCGTTGTTACTGAATAAAGGCACAGAGTGCTGGAGTAACTCAGCGGGCCAGGCAGCATGCCTGGAGAACAAGGGGAGGTCGAGACCCTTGGTCAGACTGATGATGGTGGGCCAAACTAATAACGTGTTCCCCACTTCCCTGCTGCCACCTACACCATAATGGTGTATTTCTAAGCGAAGTGCCGCTCGTTAAGACGTAGCAATGTGTTGCTACGAGCCATTTCATGAATTAGATCAGTGTTTTATTCATTAATGTTTAGCGATGGATGTGCACAGCAGAGGAGGGATTATTGCGTCTCCCTCAGGCCAACACGGTTGATTATTCATGTGCATCTTGTTGGTAATTGGAGTGTGACGTGGATCCCATGCATTGCCGTGGGAATTACAATCTTGCAATCTCTCCTGTAAAACATCCCTCTCCTCCGATGCTCGCGGTGTCCCCGGGCAGCCAGGGTCTGCCTCCTCCTCTTGGCTCGGAGGTTCCTAAGTACCACCAGCAGAATTAGGCCATTCGGCCCATCAAGTCGACTCCGCCATTCAAAGAGTCAAAGAGTCAAAAGAGTCTATTGTCATGTGTCCCTGACAGGACAATGAAAATCTTTCTTTGCAGAGCACAACAGAACATAGAAGGCATTGACTACAATTATATACGTAGATACACCCATGAATTAATAAATTAATAAAGTGCAAATAACAGATGGAGGGATATTAATGTTCAGAGTTCCGAGCCAGGTTTAATAGCCTGATGGCTGTGGGGAAGTAGCTATTCCTAAACCGGGTTGTTGCAGTCTTCAGGCTCCTGTACCTTCTACCCGAAGGTAGCGGGGAGATGAGTGTGTGGCTAAGGTGGTGTGGGTCCTTGATGATGCTGCCAGCCTTTTTGAGGCAGCTTTTTGATAATGGCTGATCTATCTTTCCCTCTCAACCCCATTCTCCTGCCTTCACCCCATAACCCCTGACGCCCAAGAACCTGTCTATCTCTGCCATAAAAATATCCACTGACTTGGCCTCCACAGCCGTCTGTGGCAAAGAATTCCACAGATTCACCGCCCTCGTAGTAAAGAAATTCCTCCTCATCCCCTTCCCAAAGGTACATCATTTTAGACTGAGGCTGTGCCCTCTGGTCCTAGACTCGCCCACTACTGGAAACATCCTCTCCACATCCACTCTGTCCAGGTCTTTCACTATTCGGTAAGTTTCAATGAGGTCCCCCTCGTCCTTCTAAACTCCAGCGAGTACCGGCTCGGTGCCGTCAAACGCTCATCATACGGTGAGGCGGAGTTTGCTGAGTAGTGACATTCCCCCAGTCACCATTTTCTCCCCCGCCTTAAGGGTGGCACAACAGACAATAGACAATAGGTGCAGGAGTAGGCCATTCGGCCCTTCGAGCCAGCACCACCATTCACTGTGATCATGGCTGATCATCCACAATCAGTACCCCGTTCCTGCCTTCTCCCCATATCCCCTGACTCCGCTATTTTTAAGAGCCCTATCTAGCTCTCTCTTGAAAGCATCCAGAGAACCAGCCTCCACCGCCCTCTGAGGCAGAGAATTCCACAGACTCACAACTCTCTGCGAGAAAAAGTGTTTCCTCATCTCCATTCTAAATGGCTTACTCCTTATTCTTAAACCGTGGCCCCTGGTTCTGGACTCCCCCAACATCGGGAACATGTTGCGGTAGAGCTGCTGCCTCACAATGCCAGAGACCCGGGTTCGATCCTGACCATGAATGCTGTCTGTACGGAGTTTGCACGTTCTCCCTGTGACCACGTGGGTTTTCACCGGGTGCTCCAGTTTCCTCCCACTTTCCATAGATGTACAGGTTTGTAGGCTAACTGGCCCTCTGTAAATTGTCCCCAATGTGTAGGATAGAACTAGTGTGCGGGCGATCGCTGGTCGAAGCAGACTTGATGGGCCGAAGGGCCTGTTTCCACACTGTATCTCTAAACCACACTTAACTAAGCTCTCTTACCTCTGCTTTGGACAAGGCTTCCCCTGTCAGTCTTCACTTTCTCTCCCACCTGGTCCATAACGGTGAGTGTATGGAACGTGCTGCCAGAGGAGGTAGTTGAGGCTGCTACTACAGTATAACATCATTTAAAAGGCATTTGCACAGGTACACAGCTAGGACAGGTTGAGAGGGATATGGGCCAAACCTGGGCAGGTGGGACTCGTGTAGATGGGGCCTGTTGGTTGGCATGGAGAAGTTGGGCCGAAGGGCCTGTTTCCCTTCCGGGTGACTCTATGACGTTATGAAGTCCATACCACACTGCAGGGCAGTCCCAGTCTAACAGGTGATGGAATCTCAGCTCCAGGACACCTGTGGTCTTATCCATCGCAAACCCACGACTTTTTTGATTGGTATCAGGAAATACTCAATAGAATGTCACCAATTTACTCTGGGCAAAATCAAAATGGAGTCAAGGCAGGGTTTACGGGGAGAAGGCAGGAGAATTTCTCAGTTAGGAGGTAGAGATAGATCAGCCATGATAGGATGGTGGAGTAGACTTGTTGGGCCGAGTGGCCTCGGGAGAGAATGGAGCGGCTGGGCTTGTACACTCTGGAATTTAGAAGGATGAGAGGGAATTTCATACAAACATATAAGATTGTTAAGGGTTTGGACACGCTTGAGGCAGGAAACATGTTCCCGATGTTGGGGGAGTCCAGAATCCAGCGGCCACAGTTTAAGAATAAGGAGTAAGCCATTTAGAACGGAGACGAGGAAACACTTTTTCTCACAGAGAGTGGTGAGTCTGTGGAATTCTCTGCCTCAGAGGGCGGTGGAGGCCGTTCTCTGGATGCTTTCAAGGGAGAGCTAGATAAGGCTCTTAAAGATAGCGGAGTCAGGGGATATGGGGAGACGGCAGGAACGGGGTGCTGATTGGGGATGATCAGCCATGATCACATTGAATGGCGGTGCTGGCTCGAAGGGCTGAATGGCCTCCTCCTGCACCTATTGTCTATTGTCTAATTCTGCTCCTATCTTACCTCTGAACTTATAAAGTGCTGATATTTTTGGAAGTATGTGAAGCAATTGCTTGGAGGCAATCTGTGTCCCAGAACATAGACGGGCCATCGAGACTCCAATGAGTACTGTTGTAATCTTGTGGGCACCAGATACGTAGTGACTCTCTGTGTGTTATATGCAAGAACAAAGCGTGTCACGGTGCCTAGGTCCATGGGACAATAATGGGCCTGTGCCACTTGCCGATTTTTCAGGCAACTGCCGGGGACTGTCATAGTCGTGGAAGGTCGCCGAAAAGCCGGCGACAACCTACGTCACCCTGGCAACAACCAACGACAGCCCCTACGTCAGGAGAAGTCGAGCTACGCTCATTAGCGTCAAACCCACTTTGGCCAAAATGTTTTCAACATGTTGAAAATTTAGCGGCGACCAGAAAGACGCTACGACTTTTTGCGCGACTGAGGAGACGACTCCCGGCGACCACCGGCGAACATGTGGCGACAAACTAGTCTTCTTTAGTTGCCTAAAAAATCTCCTAAGTGGGACAGGCCCATAAAGCGTCATTGAACGATGCTGAGGTTACTGGTGACTCCTTGCAGCAGGCTAGTCTGCCACACACTGGCTGCTTCTGGTAACTGCAGTATGCATTTATTTCATAACGTCTTAAAGAAGGAACGGCCCGAAACGTCGCCTATCTCCTTCGCTCCTTAGATGCTGCTGCACTCGCTGAGTTTCTCCAGCTTTTTGTGTAACCCTATTTCACAACGTCGGAGCCTGAGTGACCATTGAGTGACCATTGAGCGATACAGTGCGGAAACAGGCCATTCGGCCCAACTTGCCCACACCGACCAACATGCCCCAGCTACACTAGCCCCACCTGCCTGTAATTTGCCCCATATCCCTCAAAAACTGCCCTACCCACTCCCTGCACTCTGGGCAGTCTCGGTGGCGCAGCGGTAGAGTCGCTGCCTTGCAGCGAATGCAGTGCCGGAGACCCGGGTTCGATCCCAACTACGGGTGCTGTCTGTACGGAGTTTGCACGTTCTCCCCGTGACCGCGTCGGTTTTCCCCGAGACACACAATAGACAATAGGTGCAGGAGTAGGCCATTCGGCCCTTCGAGCCAGCACCGCCATTCAATGTGATCATGGCTGATCATCCCCAATCAGTACCCCATTCCTGCCTTCTCCCCATATCCCCTGACTCCGCTATCTTCAAGAACCCTATCTAGCTCTCTCTTTAAAGCATCCAGAGAACCAGCCTCCACCGCCCTCTGAGGCAGAGAATTCCACAGAGATCTTCGGTTTTCTCCCACACTCCAAAGGCAGGCGGGCCTGTAGGTTAATTGGCTTGGTATCAATGTAAGAATTGTCCCCAGTGTGTGTTGGAGAGTGTTTAATTGCGACTTTGCACATGACCCACCTGACGTATGCGACAAGCAGTGATAGTGATTAAACGTCAAGATAAAGGGCCTGTCCCCCCAGCATGCAACTCCATGCGACGAGCGCGACCTAATGTGGTCGCTTGAGCCGTCCGGCGTCGCGCTTCAATAGCCGGAGCCGTGCGGAATTGTGCGGAGTTCGTCCCGACATCGCGCGGGGCTCCGAAAAACTGACTGTTCAAAAATTCCGCGCGGCAACGGCTTGTCGGCTCGCAGTCGCCTCGACGCATTACACACCGCCTCGACATCGTGCCTCCGTGAAACTATCTGTAGGTGCCTCCATGACCCTCTATGTGTGTGGCTCCGTGACCCTCTGTGTGTGTGTGTGCCTCTGTGCCCCTCTCTGTGTGCCCCTCTCCGTCCTGGCGAACTTACCTTAGACTTCGCTCCAAGTTCGCCTCACTTTGCGCCGCGTTGCGCCACTCACCCGACCTCCACGCGGCCCTCGCTGCCGGTTTGGTCGCGCTTGCCGTATGGAGGCACATGCTGGTGGGAACGGCCCTGTACAGGGGATCACCCGACCTCCGCGCGGCCCCCGCTTCTAGTTTGATCGCGTTCATCGCATGGAGTTGCATGCTTGTAGGACAGGCCCTTTAGGATACAGACACTGGGGCAATTTGTCCCAGCCATGTGCCTGTCTAAATGTCCTCGGCCCACAAGTCCGTGCTCAACATGAAGTTCTCCTTGCCCTGCACACGATCCATATCCCTCCATTCCCTACATATCCGTTAGCTTATCTAGAAGCCACTTACGCACAACTATCGTATCTGCCTCCACCACCACCACCCCTGGCAGGCACTATCCCAGATAAAAACCTGCCTCACTCATCACCTTTAAACGTTGCTGCCCTCACCTTAAACCACAGTCCACTTTGGCATTTCCACTCTGGGGAAAAGGTTCTGACTGTCTACCCTATCCCTGCCTCTCATCGTTTTATATATCAATTCTCCCCTCAACCTCCGACGTTCCAGAGAAAACAATCCAGGTTTCTCCAACTTCTCCTTACGGGTAGACACCAAGAACTGCAGATGCTGCAATGTTGCGTAGGCCACAAGGTGGCGGGATATCTCAGCAGGTCCAGGAGCATCGGTGGAGGACACGGGCTGGGCGACGTCACCTGTCCATGTTCTCCACAGATGCTGCCTGACCCGCTGAGTTACTCCAGCACTCTGTGAAACGTCACCCATCCATGTTCTCCACAGTTGCTGCCTGACCCGCTGAGTTACTCCAGCACTCTGTGAAACGTCACCCATCCATGTTCTCCACAGATGCTGCCTGACCCGCTGAGTTACTCCAGCACTCTGTGAAACGTCACCCATCCATGTTCTCCACAGATGCTGCCTGACCCGCTGAGTTACTCCAGCACTCTGTGAAACGTCACCTATCCATGTTCTCCACAGATGCTGCCTGACCCGCTGAGTTACTCCAGCCATGGTGTTCTGCTCGGCTTATAGCTAATACCTTCTTGTCCAGACAGCATTTTGTAAAGGAGCCTTACCCCTGCATGAAAGGGGTTAACAAAATAAAACTTGTCTAGTTTAGTTTAGTTTAGAGATACAGTGCAGAAACAGGCCCTTCGGCCCATCAAGTCCGTGCCGACCAACCATCCTCGTACACTCGCACTATCCTACACACACTAGGGACAGCGTACAATTTTACCAAGCTAATTAACCTACAAACCTGTACGTCTTTGGAGCGTGGGAGGAAACCGGAGCGCCCATAGGAAGCCTATCCGGTCACAGGGAGAACGTGCAAACTCCGCACAGACAAGCACCTGTAGTCGGGATCGAACCTGGGTCTCCGGCGCTGTGAGGCAGTGACTCTACCGCTGCGCCACCGTGCCGCCCTTGTAGCTGGGTCACGCTGTGTTTACTGCAGATGGTCGACCGGGATCAAAGAAAGCCATGTCAGGCGTTCAAAGGCTAAATCCCCCGAAAATCCCCAAGGCCCGTTGCCCTGACAACCCGATGAACAAACTGAGTACAATTTGCACTCCAGACAAAGGTATTCCTTGTGGCCTCCGCTGACCCCCAGTGCAATGAGTTCAAACTCCAGTGCGCCCATTGATCTGGTGGAAATCTATCTTCATTCAGTGCATTCCTTAACCCAATTCACGGTGAGGAGCTGTGTTATAGAAACATAGAAAATAGGTGCAGGAGTAGGCCATTCGGCCCTTCAAGCCTGCACCGCCATTCAATATGATCATGGCTGATCATCCAACTCAGTATCCCGTACCTGCCTTCTCTCCATACCCCCTGATCCCTTTAGCCACAAGGGCCACATCTAACTCCCTCTTAAATATAGCCAATGAACTGGCCTCAACTACCCTCTGTGGCAGAGAGTTCCAGAGACCCACCACTCAAAAAAGTCCTTCTCATCTCGGTCCTAAAGGATTTCCCCCTTATCCTTATCCTTGTGTCGAAGGCCCATCCTCAGACAAGGGTATCGCCCCGAAACGTCACCCATTCCTTCTCTCCGGAGATGCTGCCTGTCCCGCTGAGTTACTCCAGCGTTTTGTGTCACGCTAGTTCTATGTTAACCCACTCACCGCACACACTTGGGGGGCAACTTAACTCACAAACCCGCACGTCTTTGGGATGCGGGCCGGGGGACTGGAACATCTGGAGGAAACCCACACAGTCGCAGGGAGAACGTGCAAACACCACACAAACAGCGCTGGAGGTGAGGATGGAAGCCGGGTCTCTGACACAGCGAGGCAGCAACTCTACCGCTGCGCCACCGTGCTGCGTTTATTTGTGTGCAGGGAGAGGGTGGGAAAGTGGGATAACGTAGAACCAGCGCGAACGGGTGATCGATGGTCAGCATGGACTCGATGGGCTGAAGGGCCTGTTTCCATGCTGTATCGCGAAACTGAACCAAACTAAATAGACCATAGTGCGTAGGAAGGAACTGCAGATGCTGGTTAACACCCAAGATAGACACAAAATGCTGGAGTAACTCAGCGAGACAAACAGCCATCTCTGGAGAGAGGGAATGGGTAACGTTTCGGGTCGAGACTCTGGAACTCTCTGCCACAGAGGGTAGTTGAGGCCAGTTCATTGGCTATATTTAAGATGTGGCCCTTGTGGCTAAAGGGATCAGGGGGTATGGAGAGAAGGCAGGTACGGGATACTGAGTTGGATGATCAGCCATGATCATATTGAATGGCAGTGCAGGCTCGAAGGGCCGAATGGCCTACTCCTGCACCTATTTTTCTATGTTTCTATGAGACCCTTCATCAGACTGAGTGATGCCTGAAGAGCCTCAACCCAGAATATCACCCATTCCTTCTCACCGGAGATGCTGCCTGTCCCGCTGAGTTACTCCAGCATTTAGTGTCTAAATAGCCCAAAGCCTTGTTACAAAATGTCCCGGTTGATATTGGCGACTGCATTCCTGCAATTCCAGACAGCATTGGAACGAGCACCTTTGGAGTCCTCTTTAGGAGGGCACGGCATTTTAATCCACCTCCGATTCAGCTCGCAGTGTATTCAGGGTGGAACACTACCTACTGAGGGCAAATATAATGAACGCTGTTAGCTTGAAGAAAGCCAGGGTGGTGTGGTGAGAGAGAAGAATGTGTTATATATGCAAGGCCACATTCCTCAGCCGGCTGGGAATGCTATTACTTGGCTTTTGACAGTGAGGTCTTCATCACTAATTACTTGCCGGGGCTGAGAGAGGTGAAGGCTAATTGATGCGCGCTGTCAAAGAATACACCGCACCTGTGCCTTATACACAGGGGCACCTGCTCTGAACAGCAGCCAACATCATCATAGAGTCTCGACTCTCAAACTTCAAGTAACCATTGCATCCTCTCTCTCTCTCTCTCAGTCCCTCCTCCCAAGTCAGGGACAAAGTGACATTAGCATTTTTGCAGATGACACAAAGCTGGGTGGCAGTGTGAAGTGTCCGGAGGATGTTATGAGGATGCAGGGTGACTTAGACAGGTTGGGTGAAACATAGAAACATAGAAAATAGGTGCAGGAGTATGCCATTCGGCCCTTCGAGCCTGCACCGCCATTCAATATGATCATGGCTGATCATCCAACTCAGTATCCTGTACCTGCCTTCTCCCCATACCCCCTGATCCCTTTAGCCACAAGGGCCACATCTAACTCCCTCTTAAATATAGCCAATGAACTGGCCTCAACTACCTTCTGTGGCAGAGAATTCCACAGATTCACCACTCTCTGTGACCCCCCCCCCCCCCCTCAATCTTCTCAATTCCAGCGAGTACAAGCCGAGTATATCCAGTCTTTCTTCATAAGACAGTCCTGACATCCCAGGAATCAGTCTGGTGAACATTCTCTGTACCCCCTCTATGGCAAGAATGTCTTTCCTCAGATTTGGAGACCAAAACTGTAAGCAATATTCCAGGTGTAGTCTCACCAAGACCCTGTACAACTGCAGTAGAACCTCCCTGCTCCTGTACTCAAATCCGTTTGCTATGAATGCTAACATATCATTCGCTTTCTTCACTGCCTGCTGCACCTGCATGCCTACTTTCAATGACTGGTGTACCATGACACCCAGGCGTGACACCTTACAGCGCCAGAGACCAGGGTTCGATCCTGACTTCGGGTGCTGTCTGTACTGAGTTTGTGCGTTCTCTCTCGTGACCACGTGGGTTTTCTCCAGGTGCTCCAGTTTCCTCCTACATTCCAAAGACGTGCAAGTTTGTAGGTTAATTGGCTTCCGTAAATTGCCCCCATTGTACAGGGTGTGAAACTTGGATATCACCGACCTAGTGTAAGGTGATCGTTGGATAGCATGGACCCGCTGGGCCGAAGGGCCTGTTTCCAAACTAAAGTGGACTAGACTAAACTAAACTAAATTTAAGACAAAGTTGTGAAGGTACATAGATAGGAAAGGTTTAGAGGAACCTTTATGGGCCAATTACAATATGGGGGTAAATGGGGCCCAGGTGAGATGGGACATCTTGGTCATCATGGTTGTGTCAAAGGGCCTGTCTCCATGTTGCACGACTCTGTGACTCGACTGTTGATAAAACAAAACTGCAGAACCACCAGATTTCAACAATTGGGCAGGTACCACAACGTGAGACATCAAAAGAAAGCCTTTGCTTCTAAATTTGCAGATGAGAAAACGGCAAATATATTCCTCGTTAATTTTAAGCCGTATGGGGCTTGGACTTCTCAAAACCCTGGCTGTGTCAAAGTAATTTGTGTATTTGTTTTACACAAAAATAACACTGTCAAATCAGCTCAAGCCCGAGTCAATTCCCATTGCAGTAAAAGTTTAAAATTTCACTGCAGGCACCCAGAGAAAGGAGAACATCCTGCAGTCTACATCATTTAATTGAAAGGGTTGGCAAGCTCCTGCCATCTTGATGTGTTTCTAGACGATGAGGGCAATTTGTCTGTGGTTTCTGAGGGGAAGCTTATGATAAATTTTTGTTTTAGTTTCGAGATAACAGGGGCGTAAACCGGCCCTTCGGCCCTTCGGCCCGTTGAGTCCATGCCGACGAACTATCACCCATACACTAGTTCTGTGTTATCCCAGTTTCTAATCTTGCACAAACCTGCAGGTATTGGGAAGGTGGGAGGAAACTGGTGCACCCAGAGAAAACCCACCAGGTCACGGAGAGAATGTACAAACACCGTGCAGACAGCACACGAGGTCAGGATCGAACCTGGGTCTCTGGACTTGAAAGGCATATTAACAAATGATGTCATTACGCTGAACAATTCTACTTGTAGATAAAATATTTGCAGGCGTATGATGACGGGTGATGACGCGCACGACCGTCGCGCCTCCGTCACTACCGGCCTGTCACGTAAATGACGGCCACGTGGGACAGGCCCGTTAATCCAGCATTTTGTGTCAATCTCAGGTTCAGCTCCTTCCCCTCGGCTATCAGGCTTCTGACCCGCCCTTCCACAAGCTAAAATACTGTCCGATTCACCTCAACCCCGGTGCCGGCATGCAGGTACAGCAGGCAGTGAAGAAAGCGAATGGCATGTTGGCCTTTATAACAAGAGGAATCGAATATAGGAGCAAAGAGGTCCTTCTGCAGTTGCACAGAGCCCTAGTGAGACCACACCTGGAGTATAGTGTGCAGTTTTGGTCCCCTAATTTGAGGAAGGACATCCTTGCTATTGAGGGAGTGCAGCATAGGTTTACAAGGTTAATTCCCGGGATGGCGGGACTGTCGTATGCTGAGAGAATGGAGCAGCTGGGCTTGTACACTCTGGAGTTTAGAAGGATGAGAGGCAATCTCATTGAAACATCATTAAGATTGTTAAGGGCTTGGACACGCTAGAGGCAGGAAACATGTTCCCGATGTTGGGGGAGTCCAGAACCAGGGGCCACAGTTTAAGAATAAGGAGTAAGCCATTTAGAACGGAGACGAGGAAACACTTTTTCTCACAGAGACTGGTGAGTCTGTGGAATTCTCTGCCTCAGAGGGCGGTGGAGGCCGGTTCTCTGGATGCTTTCAAGAGAGAGCTAGATACGGCTCTTAAAGGTAGCGGAGTCAGGGGATATGGCAGGAACGGGGTACTGATTGGGGATGATCAGCCATGATCACATTGAATGGCGGTGCTGGCTTGAAGGGCCGAATGGCCTACTCCTGCACCTATTGTCTATTGTCTATTGACATTGGACTTTGTCTCTGGCGCGGAAACAGGCCCTTCGGCCCACCGAGTCCGCACCGACTGGCGATCCCACGCACACTAACACCACCCTACACACACTAGGGATAATTTTTTTAACATTTATACAAAGCCAATTAACCTACGAAAATGCACGTCTTTGGAGTGTGGGAGGAAACCGACGATCTCGGAGGAAACCCACGCAGGTCACGGGGGGAGCGTGCAAACTCCGTACAGACAGCGCCTGTAGTCGGGATCGAACCCGGGACTCTGGCGCTGTGAGGCAGCAAATCTACCGCTGTGCCACCGAGCAGCGGCCTAATGGTGGCTCACTAGCACCTCTGGAATAACAGCACTTAAATGTTGGATTAAAAGTGAAAATGTGAGGAATTAGAAAAACCTAATGGCCTCTTAATGCCACTGTCTTATCTGCCTTCACCACCACCTCTGGCAGCCTGTTCCAGGCACCCACCACCCACTGTGTAAGTAAGTATTTTTTATTTATATAGTACTTTTTATATAGTACTTTAAAATCAAATCTTGTTGAAGGCAAAGTGCTTTACTGAGAAAAAAAGTAGATTAGTGAAAAAACCTGCCCCGCACATCACCTCTCATCTTAAACCTACGCCCTGCATTCTTTGATTTTTCCATCCTGACTGAAAGGTTCTGAATGTCTATCCTCTCTACGCCACTCATAATCTTATCTCCTTCGATCAGGCCTCCCTGCCACCTCAAGCGACCCAGAGAGAGCAATCCAAGTCTGATCCCGAATCTGCAATGAATCTATCATGCACTGCCATCTTCTCACCATGTGGTGGCAGAACTGAGCAGTTTTGAAACCACTGATACATGGACCAGTCTCTTACAAACCCATCGCAAGTACCCAATGCCAAACGACATTAAACTGCACTTAGATTCTTAATTATTCTCTGAAATTTCCTTCATTTTATGTTAATATTTATAATAAAACATATTTTTCCCTTCGTCGGCACAGTGCCACAGCGGTAGAGTTGCTGCCTCACAGCGCCAGATACCCAGGTTCGATCCCAACTACGGGTGCTGTCTGTACAGAGTTTGTACGATCCCCCCTGGGTTTTCTCCGAGATTTTCGGTTTCTTCCCAAACGCTGAAGACGTACAGGTTTGTAGGTTAATTGGCTTGGTATAATTGTAAATTATCCCTAGTGTGCAGGGATCGCTGGTCGGCACGGACTTGGCGGGCCGAAGGGCCTGTTTCTCAAAAAAATTAACTTACACACCGGCACGTCTTTGGAAAGTGGGAGGAAGGCCCACGCAGGTCGCAGGGAGAACGCGCAAACTCCACTCTGACAGCACCCGAGGTCAGGATCGAACCCGGGACCCTGCGGCTGCCGCGCCACCGTGCCACCGCGTCCACAGTTGCTAACTCTGACAGGAGGACGACTGCAAACGAGAGTATTTAAGAAGGCAAACACACAACGCTGGAGTAACTCAGCGGGACGGGCAGCATCTCTGGCGAGCAGGAATGGGTGACGTTTGAGGGAATCTGAGGAAAGACATCCTTGCCATAGAGGGGGTACAGAGAAGATTCACCAGACTGATTCCTGGGATGTCAGGACTTTCATATGAGGAAAGATTGGATAGACTCGGTTTGTACTCGATGGAATTTAGAAGATTGAGGGGGGATCTTATAGAAACCTACAAAATTCTTAAGGGGTTGGACAAGCTAGATGCTGGAAGATTGTTCCCGATGTTGGGGGAGTCCAGAACAAGGGGTCACAGTCTAAGGATAAGGGGGAATTCCTTTAGGACCGAAATGAGGAAAACATTCTTTACACAGAGAGTGGTGAGTCTCTGGAATTCTCTGCCACAGAAGGTAGTTGAGGCCAGTTCATTGGCTATATTTAAGAGGGAGTTAGATGTGGCCCTTGTGGCTAAAGGGATCAGGGGGTATGGAGAGAAGGCAGGTACGGGATACTGAGTTGGATGATCAGCCATGATCACATTGAATGGCGGTGCAGGCTCGAAGGGCCGAATGGCCTACTCCTGCACCTATTTTCTATGTTTCTATGTTTCTATGTTTCGGGCCGAGACTCTTCTTCAGGATGAGCGTCAGGGGAGAGGGAAGACACAGAGATAAGGAAGTGTAAGGGGTCAAAAGAGATGGAGATCGAGGGAAATGTAGAACAGGAGAAGGCGACAACAAAGATAAAATGTAATCGGGGACAGTCAGACTGGTCGGAGAACTGGGAAGGGGGGAGGGATGGAGAGAGAGAGGGAAAGCAAGGGTTAATTGAAGGTAGAGAAGTCAATGTTCATGACGTTGGGGTGTGAGTTGAAGAAGGCAGGCGTCCAGTGGTTAATGCAGCCTTGTCTGACGTGGGTCAGTCTGGTCGAGGCACTAATCACCGGTCACCAATGCTTCAATGTGGGTGAAAAGACCGATCATTGAATAATGTTCTGCAGCTCAGGAATCCCTCCAGACTTTACAGATTTAGCTTCTCTGCACAAATGGTATCTGTTTGAAATTCTTAGAAAGGTCCACATTCCAACTCCCAGACTGCCACACCCCGTGATAAAACAAGACACATTACCCAGATGTCTGGCCTTTCACAATCTTTTTCCTGAGTACCCTTCATGGTGAATATTGGCTTTGGGTGTTTGAAAGATACAGCATGGAAACAGGCCCTTCAGCCCACCCAGTCCGTGCCAACCATCGCAAATCCGCTCACACTAGGGTAGAGAAACTCAGCGGGTGCGGCAGCATCTATGGAGCGAAGGAAATAGGCAACGTTTCGGGCTGAAACCCTTCTTCAGACTGATGTAGGGTGGGGAAGAAGAAAGGAAGAGGAGGAGCCCGAGGGCTGAGGGAGAGCTGAGAAGGGGAGGAGACCGCAAGGGCTACCGGAAATTGGAGAATTCAATGTTTATGCCACTAGGGTGCAGGCTGCCCAAGCGGAATATGAGGTGCTGTTCCTCCAATTTGCGGTGTTGCTCACTCTGGCCATGGAGGAGGCCCAGGACAGAGAGGTTGGATACGGAATGGGAGGGGGAGTTGAAGTGCTGAGCCACCGGGAGGTCGGGTTGGTTATTGCGGACCGAGCGGAGGTGTTCGGTGAAACGATCGCCAAGCCTACGCTTGGTCTCACCGATGTAGATCAGCTGGCATCTGGAGCAACGGATGCAGTAGATGAGGTTGGAGGAGGTGCAGGTGAACCTCTGTCGCACCTGGAACCACTGCTTGGGTCCTTGAATGGAGTCGAAGGGGGGAGGTGAAGGGACAAGTGTAGCATCTCTTGCAGTTGCAAGTGAAAGTGCCCGGGGAAGGGGTGGAGTGGGAGGGAAGGTAAGAATTAACCAGGGAGTTGCGGAGGGAGCGGTTTTTGCAGAAGGCAGATAGGGGGGGAGATGGGAAGATGTGGCGAGTGGAGGGGTCACGTTGGAGGTGGCGAAACTGGCGGAGGACTATGTGTTGTATGTGCTGGCTGGTGGGGTGAAAGGTGAGGACCAGGGGGACTCTGCCCTTGTTGTTAGTGGGGGGATGGGGAGAGAGGGCAGTGTTGCGGGGTATGGAGGAGACCCTGGTGCGAGCCTCATCTATAGTGGGGGAGGGGAACCCAGGTTCCCTGAAGAATGAAGACATTTCCGATGCCCTGGTGTGGAACACCTCATCCTGGGAGCAGATGCGGCGTAGACGGAGGAATTGGGAATAGGGGATGGAGTCCTTACTGGAAGCAGGGTGGGAGGAAGTGTAGTCTAGATAGCCGTGGGAGTCAGGCTAAGGAGCGAAGGAATAGGCGACGTTCTGGGTCGAGACCCTTCTTCATACTGAGAGTCAGGGGAGAGGGAAATTAGAGATATAGAAGGGTAGGGTGTGAAAACAAGAGATCAAAGGGGATGAAGGGCAAGGAAACTGTGGAATAGATCATTGTTAACCTGGGGGAAGACTTTCAAAGCTTACAGTCTGATGAAGAGTCTCGACCAGAAACGTCACCTGTTCCTTTTCTCCGTCCCGCTGAGTTACTCCAGCACTCTCTGTGCCCATTGTCGGCAATGACCTTACTGTAATTCCCCCGAGTCGTGGTTAGATCCCGATGTTCGGGTTAAACCCCTGTCCCACAGTAGGAGTTCATTCCAAGAGTTCTCCCGAGTTTGCCCTGATTCATTAATGTTTTATTAATGTTTTAATGTTTTCTGAATCATTCGTAACTGTCACTGTGTGTCATGTTGTTACTTGTGGGCGGAGCACCAAGGCAAATTCCTTGTATGTGAATACTTGGCCAATAAACTTATTTACTTACTTACTTATTCGGGAGTAAATTTATGAACCTAGTGCCTGTGTGGATCGGCAATAGACAATAAGCGCAGGAGTAGGCCATTCAGCCCTTCGATCATCCACAATCGGTACCCTGTTCCTGCCTTCTCCCCATATCCCCTGACTCCTTTATGTTTGAGAGGGTGAGAGTTAAGGGGCTGTCCCACTGTACGAGGTAATTCAAGAGTTCTCCCGAGTTTCCCCTGATTTGAACTCGGAGATTTACGGTAATGGCCGCTCGTCGGTACTCGGGGCTCTCGTGGACATTTTCCAACGTGTTGAAAAATCTTCACGAGTCTTCCCGAGCTTACCAGCCGTTAGCGCTAAGAGATGTCCCCGAGCTCCGACGTAGCCGCTACATTCATTCTCCGTGCTTACCACGAGTTTGATTTTTGTTTCAAACTTGGGAGAGCTCTTGGAATGAACTCGTACCGTGGGACAGGGTTATTAGTCAGCAATCTCCCCGTTAGAATTGCCGTGGCAATGAGCCAGGGGAAATGAACAACGAACCTTGCGGTGAGGCTGCATGGATGCCTGCCTGGGTGGGTGGTACACCGGCGGCTGCTGCTGTCTGGGGATGCACATTAACATTCATCTGTCCCCCAGGAACACATTTCATTAACAGCCAATTAAGGAGGTGTCAAAGGGCGCTGGGCTGCTAATTTTCGCTAATTATGTATATCTGTAAAATATAATCCACTGGGAAGATAAATACTCCGTTCCTCTCCCCCAGCGATTGCACTGGGTGATATTATGTTAAAGAGGTGGTGATCGAGCCTGCACTGTTTCATCAATAGGCAACAGGTGCTGGAGTAGGCCATTCGGCCCGTCGAGCCAGCACCGCCATTCACTGTGATCATGGCTGATCATCCCCAATCAGTACCCCGTTCCTGCCTTCTCCCCATATCCCTTGACTCCACTATCTTTAAGAGCTCTATCCAACTCTCTCTTGAAAGTATCTCGAGAATTGGCCTCCACCGCCCTCTGAGGCAGAGAATTCCACAGACTCACCACTCTCTGGGTGAAAAGGTTTTTCCTCGTCTCCGTTCTAAATGGCCTACCCCTTATTCTTAAACTGTGGCCCCTGGTTCTGGACTCCCCCAACATCGGGAACATGTTTCCTGCCTCTAGCATGTCCAATCCCCTAATAATTTTATATGTTTCAATGAGATCCCCTCTCATCCTTCTAAATTCCAGTGTATACAAGGCCAGTCGCTCCATTCTTTCAACATATGACAGTCCCGCCATCCCGGGAATTAACCTGGTGAACCTACGCTGCACTCCCTCAATAGCAAGAAGACCTCTTGTGGAGGGTGGACTTAAGCAAAAAAGGGTTCTTGGAGTCTGAAGAAGGGTCTCGACCCGAAACGTCGCCTATCTCCTTCGCTCCTTAGATGCTGCTGCACCCGCTGAGTTTCTCCAGCTTTTTGTGTAACCCTACCTTCAATTTAGTTATATCTGGTTGAGTAACTATGGTAGTGTGAAGTGTTAAAGAAGGAACTACAGATGCTGGAGAATCGAGGGTTACACAAAAAGCTGGAGAACCTCAGCGGGTGCAGCAGCATCTAAGGAGCGAAGGAGATAGGCGACGTTTCGGGTCGAGACCCTTCTTCAGTAGTGTGAAGACTATTCCATGCTTTAATTGTGCAGGGGAAGAAGGAATTGCTGTCCACATTAACTCTCTGGTTAATTGGCTTTGGTAAAGTTGTAAATTGTCCCTAGTGTGTGTAGGATAGTGTTAATGTGCGGGGATCGCTGGTCGGTGCAGGCTCGGTGAGGCAAAGGGCCTGTTTCCGTGCTGTTACTCTAAACTAAACGAAAAGATGTTAATAATAAGACTTTTCCCTTCCATCACAGTGAGGAGGTGTTGGAGATCCACTGTGACGGATGTTTGCGTAAATTGTGTTAAGTGTGTGTCTTGGGTTTTTTTTGGTAAAGTCAGTACTGCAGGAATTAAATTTCGTTCAAACCTTGTCTGTTTGCATGACAATAAAAGGCATTCTATTCTCATTCTATTCTATCCTAATAAAAAGGGTCTGAAGAAGGGTCTGAAAACATCACCTGTCCATGTTCTCCAGAGATGCTGCCCGACCTGCCGACTTACAAAATTCTTAAGGGGTTGGACAGGCTAGATGCAGGAAGATTGTTAATGATGTTGGGGAAGTTCAGGACAAGGGGTCACAGTTTAAGGATAAAGGGGAAATCTTTTAGGACCGAGGTGAGAAAAACATTTTTCACACAGAGAGTGGTGAGTCTGTGGAATTCTCTGCCACAGAAGGTAGTTGAGGCCAGTTCATTGGCTATATTTACAGAGGGAGTTAGATGTGGCTAAAGGGATCAGGGGGTACGGAGAGAAGGCAGGTAAGGGATACTGAGTTGGATGATCAGCCATGATCATATTGAATGGCGGTGCAGGCTCGAAGGGCCGAATGGCCTACTCCTGCACCTATTTTCTATGTTTCTATGTTACTCCAGCATTGCAAAGTGTTCTGGTTAGCATGGAACAAGGGCTTTTCATTGTACCTCGATACACATGACAATAAGCTAAACTACAACTGGAACTATAACCTGAAGGAGGGTCTCGACCCGAAACGTCACCGCCAATGATCCAACTGCAAATGATTTGGAGAAACAAGAAACTGCAGGTGTTTGTTTATTTAAAAAAAATACGAAGGTGGTGTATGGGAGGATCGCTGGCCGGCGTGGACTCGGTGGGCCAGAGGGCGTTGTAGCTTTAAACTGCAGTCTAATTAACTCTCTGGTGAAGCGCATTGTGGTTTTTGTTTTGCTGCCTAAATGTGTCCCGTGAATGTGTCTCGACCCGGAACGTCACCCATTCCTTCTCTCCTGCGATGCTGCCTGACCCGCTGAGTTACTCCAGCTAGTTGTGTCTGCCTTTGGTGAGTGGCGATTGTATTGTCCCGCAAGCTGGAAACATTGACGGGGAGCGGAGAGGATGGAGAGCAAAAGGAGAGGAAGACCAAAGGAGACGGATCAAAGGAGAACTCGGGGCCAGGAACAAAGTCATCAGCGGAGCGGTGGTGAAATTACAATGAGAGCACAAAGTACTTGAACTGTAACACCGGGATAAGCGCTGAACCAAGAAAACCAAGCCCGAGCCAAAGTCCAATCTAAACTTAGTTTAGTTTAGTTTAGTTGAGAGGTACTGCGCAGAAACAGGCCGCTATCGGCCCACCGGGCCCGCGCCAACCAGCGATCCCCACACATTAACACTATCCTATAACCACTGGGGACAATTTTTTTTTTACAATTACCAAGCCAATTAATCTACAAACCTGCGCGTCTTTGGAGTGTGGGAGTAAAACCGAAGATCTCGGAGAAAACCCACGCAGGTCACGGGGAGAACGTGCAAACTCCGTACAGATAGCGCCCGTAGTCAGGATTGAACCCGGGTCTCCGGCGCTGCATTCGCTGTCAGGCAGCGACTCTACCGCTGCGCCACCGTGCCGCTAAACTAAACTAAACTAAACTCAGCGGGACAGGCAGAGAAAAGCAATGGGTGACGTTTCGGGTCCAGACCCTTCTTCAGACTGATGGTGTAGATGCCAGAATATCATTGGGTTAATCAAGCGGAAACCTCCCATCACTGGTGTTTCATTGAGTTTGGCCTTCGACACCTCGGCACGGCTCGACACAAATGTGACAGGAAATCATAACAGAAGTATTGTGATGGAAATACTGTGCTGTGTACAGTATGTTTAAAGTGACACAAGAGGTGATGGGTTTCATTTTGGCAAGCATACACACACATACACACAGGCACACATGCACACACACACACACATGCATGCACCCACTCACGCAGACACATGCACATGCACACACACACACACACACACACACACACACACATGCATGCACATACACACACGCACGCACACGCACACACATGCACGCATACACATACACGCACGCACACACACACACACGCACATATGCATGCACCCACTCACACACACCCGCACGTGCACACACACCCGCACATGCACACACACCCGCACGTGTACACACACCCGCACATGCACACACACCCGCACGTGTACACACACCCGCACATGCACACACACGCACACACACACACCCGCACGTGTACACACACCCGCACATGCACACACACCCGCACATGCACACACACGCACACACACACACCCGCACGTGCACACACACCCGCACGTGCACACACACCCGCACGTGCACAC
Source organism: Raja brachyura (assembly GCA_963514005.1). The sequence goes on along the minus strand of OY740809.1, from coordinate 34,355,301 downwards.
ACACCCGCACACGCACATACACCCGCACATGCGCACACACACACGCACACCCACCCGCACGTGCACACACACCCGCACACGCACACACACCCGCACATGCACACACACCCGCACATGCACACACACCCGCACATGTACACACACCCGCACACGCACACACACCCGCACATGCACACACACCCGCACATGCACACACACCCGCACATGCACACACACGCACACACACACACCCACCCGCACGTGCACACACACGCACACACACACCCGCACATGCACACACCCGCACATGCACACACACACACCCGCACACACACACACACACACACACACACACACACACACACACACACACAAACACGCGCACACACACCCGCACGCACGCGCCCGCACACACATGCACGCACACGCATACACATGCACCACACACACATACCCGCACGTGCCCGCACACACATACACGCACGCACACGCACGCACATACATACATACATACATACATACATACATACATACATACATACATACATACATACATACATACATACACACACACACAACACACACACACACACACACACACACACACACACACACACACACACACACACACACACACACACACACACACACACACACACACACACACGGGACAATTTACTATTGACAGAAGCCAATTAACCAACAAACCTGCACGTCTTTGGAATGTATAAGGAAACTCCAAAGATGAGTAGGTTTGTTGGTTAGGGGGTTACACAAAAAGCTGGAGAAACTCAGCGGGTGCAGCAGCATCTAAGGAGCGAAGGAGATAGGCGACGTTTCGGGTCGAGACCCTTCTTCAGACCCAGGTTTTTGGAACAAACACAGGTTTGTTGGTTAATTGTCTTTGGTAAAATTATAATTAGTCCCGAGTGTGTAGGATGGTGCTAGTGTGCGGGGTGGCCGCTGGTCAGGGCGGTCTCGGTGAGCTGAAGGGCAGTATCGCCCATCATCATAATCACACTTTTTTAGCCAAGTATGTTTTGCAACACACGAGGAATCTCTGCCCACTAAACTAAACTAAACTAAACTTTAACAAAGAGTTGGCTCGAGTGAACAGAGCTTCAATCGTGACTTACAAATATGTTTTTCAATGGAAATCATTTTAATTGCGCTTGTCACAGGTTTTGGAGAGAATTGCTGCTAGATGGGCTCAGAAACACTTCCTGCGTCAAGTGGGCTGGAAAAATCCCCAAAATACTCTCACTGGAAGCAGGAAATTCCTGTTTCCAAATAACACGTTGACTGACAAGATCAAAGAAAGACACAAAGACAAATGATTGCCAAAAACGTGGAGTTTTAGTGGCTGGCTGTCGGACATTTTAGACACAACTTAGTGTCTGGAACAGTTGGCAATTGCACAGGGTTTAGCGAGGGGCAGAATCTGCACGAGGCCATATCAGAATCAAAAACCGCACGGTGGCGCAGCGGTAGAGTCGCTGCCTTACAGCGCAAGAGTCCCGGGTTCGATCCCGGCTACGAGCGCTGTCTGTACGGAGTTTGTACGTTCTCCCTGTGACCTGCGTGGGTTTTCTCCGAGATGTTCGGTTTCATCCCACACTCCAGAGACACACAGGTTTGAAGGTTAATTGGCTTGGGTAACATTGTAAATTGTCCCTAGTGTGTAGGATAGTGTTAATGTGTGGGGGATCGCTGGTCGGTGCGGGCTGGGTGGGCCGCAGGGCCTGTTTCTGTGATGTACCTCTAAACTAAATTAAAACGTGGGATCTTAGATCTAGTGCAAACAAACCAGTCTAAGTGTCACATTCATCTGTTGTTCTGCCTCCCAGCAAGAACTAACTCCATCCATCTGCCAAGCAAACTGGGAGAGCTGCTGCCTCACAGTGTCAGAGACCCAGGTTCGATCCTGACCTTGGGTGCTGTCTGTGTGGAGTTTGCATGCTCTCCCTGTGAACGCGTGGGTTTCCTCCCACATTCCCAAAGACGTGCGGGTTGGTCGGTTAATTGGCCCTCTGGGAAATTGCCCCGAGTGTGTGGATAGTGGATGCAAAATTGGGATAACATAGAACTAGTGTGAACGGGTGATCGCTGGCCAGTGAGGACCCGATGGGCCGAAGGGCCTGTTTCATCCATATTTCGATAGAAGGAAGACTTGATAGAAGCATATAAAATGATGAGGAGTTTAAATGGTCAGAATGGTTTTTTCCCAAGGTGGGAATGCTCGACACTAGTGGGTGAGGCTATAAGGTGAGAGGGGGGAAGGTTTACTGGAGATGTGTGGGGCAAGGTCTTTTACACAGGGGGTGGTGGGTGCCTGGAACACGCTGCCAGGGGTGGCGGTGGAGGCAGATACCACAGTGGTGTTTAAGAGGCTTTTAGATAGGCTCATGGAAGACAATATAGACAATAGACAATAGGTGCAGGAGTAGGCCATTCGGCCCTTTGAGCCAGCACCGCCATTCAATGTGATCATGGCTGATCATCTCCAATCAGTACCCCGTTACTGCCTTCTCCCCATATCCCCTGACTCCGCTATCTTTAAGAGCCCTATCTAGCTCCCTCTTGAAAGTATCCAGAGAACCGGCCTCCACCGCCCTCTGAGGCAGGGAATTCCACAGACTCACCACGCTCTGTGTGAAAAAATGTTACTTTGTCTCCGTTCTAAATGGCCGACTCCTTATGGCCCTGCCCCACGGTGCGAGTTCATTCCAAGACCTCTCCCGAGTTTAAAAAAAATCAAACTCGTGGTAAGCACGGAGAATGGACGTCGGAGCTCGGGGACGTCACTTAGCGGCTCGTAACGCTAACGACAGGTACTCGGGGAGACTCATTAACGGCAGGTAAGCACGGGAACATGGTGAAAAATGTCCACGAGAGCCCCGAGTACCGACGAGCGGCCATTACCGTAAATCTCCGAGTTTGAATCAGGGCAAACTCAGGAGAACTCTTGGAATGAACTCGTTGGGGCTGCCGCAGCGGAGGAGGACTGTGAGTAAGATGGTGAAAATTCATATGCAGCGCAGACAGGAAGTGGTCAAGATGAGACTTTTAGTAATTATATATATTTGTATATATATATGATTTCATACATCAGACCCATATATGTATAGTATATATATAATGGAATAACACATCTGTGAGCAGTGACTGGCAAGGCGACTGTTGTGCCAGGTTTAGTACAAACCACATCATGAAGTACGCAGAAGACACAACAGTGGTGGGCCTCATCAGGGACGACAATGAGCTGGCTTACAGGGAGGAGGTGAAACAACTGGCGGACTGGTGCAATACGAACAACCTGATCCTGAATGTCGAGAAAACAAAGGAGGTCATCGTCGACTTCAGGAAAACCCGGCACAGTCCCACACCACTTCACATCAACGACAGCGATGTGGAGGTGGTCAGTAGCACAAAGTTCCTGGGGGTGCAGATCACTAACAGTCTGACCTGGTCGAATAACATCTCATCAACTGTTAAGAGAGCGCAGCAGCGGTTGCACTTTCTGCGCCGGATGAGAAGATCTCATCTCCCCCATCCCATCCTCACTGCTTTCTACAGGGGCACCATAGAGAGTATTCTGACCAGCTGTATCTCTGTCTGGTTTGGGGACTGTAGAGCCTCCGACTGGAAGTCTGTGCAGAGAGTGGTGAGGACAGCGGAAAAAATCATCGGGACCTCTCTCCCCTCAATCGGGGATATTGCGACCAAACGTTGCTTGTCTAAGGCCAGCAGTATTATAAAAGACCCCACACATCTCCATCACGGACTGTTCACTC
>OY740809.1:34334028-34344028 GCA_963514005.1 Raja brachyura | reverse complement strand
TTCCCAATGTTGGGCGAGTCCAGAACCAGGGGCCACAGTCTTAGGATGAAGGGGAGGTCATTTAAGACTTTAAAAAAAACGTTTTCACCCAGAGAGTTGTGAATTTATGGAATTCCCTGCCACAGAGGGCAGTGGAGGCCAAGTCACTGGATGGGTTTAAGAGAGAGTTAGATAGAGCTCTAGGGGCTAGTGGAGTCAAGGGATATGGGGAGAAGGCAAACACGGGTTATTGATTGGGGACGATCAGCCATGATCACAATGAATGGAGGTGCTGGCTCGAAGGGCCGAATGGCCTCCTCCTGCACCTATTTGCTCTGTTTCTAAGCCAAGTCAATTTTATTTCTTTAAATTACAACTCTCGTTGACCAAAGTGCTTTACATCAGTGCCGGAGAGCATGCAAACTCCACACAGACAGCATGAACGAGCCTGGATCTCTGGCGGTGCAAGGCAGCAACTCTACCAACTGCACCGCTGTGCAACTCCCTGGATTATAAAATCCTGCGCCTCATCCAAATATAATTAGTCGACATCGGGGGCAACATGGGGAGTAGCTTCGAAGGAAATGGTCAGCGGTTTGTGTTTGAAGCTCGAGCAGCTGAATTAATAAAAAGACGAGTTCAATGTCTTTGATGCCAGTATTTTCACTTAAAGATACTGGGTTGGCTTCTGTCTGACGGCACACTAGCTGTCAAAGCTCACACATGAGGCCTGGCCAGAGACACAGACGGAGAGAAAGTTAGATACTCACCTATCCACTCCCTTCACAGACACAAAGTACTGGAGTAATTCAACAGGTCAAGCAGCATCGCTGGAGAAAAGGAATCGGTAACTAAGTGACCTACTAGGTTAATCCCCGGGATGGCGGGACTGTCATACGCTGAGAGAATGGAGCAGCTGGGCTTGTGCACTCTGGAGTTTAGAAGGATGAGAGGGGATCTGGGGTGGGGTGATTGCAACCTTCATGTGGTCCGCCCTGTTTCGACGAATGCAATCAACCCGGTGTGCACAATCAAATAAGATCAAATAGAACAAGTTGTCCGACAACTTTAGGCTGTGCACGTCATACGCAAGATGAAGAAGAGGGGATCTCATTGAAACATGTAAGATTGTTAAGGGTTTGGACACGCTAGAGGCAGGAAACATGTTCCCGATGTTGGGGGAGTCCAGAACCAGGGGCCACAGTTTAAGAATAAGGAGTAAGCCATTTAGAACGGAGACGAGGAAACACTTTTTCTCACAGAGAGTGGTGAGTCTGTGGAATTCTCTGCCTCAGAGGGCGGTGGAGGCAGGTTCTCTGGATACTTTCAAGAGCGAGCTAGATAGGGCTCTTAAAGATAGCCGAGTCAGGGGATATGGGGAGAAGGCAGGAACAGGGTACTGATTGGGGATGATCAGACATTGAACGGCGGTGCTGGCTCGAAGGGCCGAATGGCCTCCTCCTGCACCTATTGTCTATTGTAACATTTCAGTGCCCGACCTGTGGAGTTACTCCAGTATGTTCGGTATAAACCAGAATCTGCAGTTTCTTGGTTCCAAGAAGAACCAAGAATCTGCAGTTCCTTCCTACACAGATACCACCTGACCCGCTGAGTTACTCCAGTATTTTACGTTTTTGCTTTATCGTTTAGTTGAGTTTAGAGATACTGCGCAGAAACAGGCCCTTCAGTCCACCGAGTACCCATCGACCAGCGATCCCCCCACACACTAACACTATCCCACACACTAGGGACATTTTGCAATTTTTACCGAAGCCAATTAACCTGCGAACCTGCACGGGTTTGGAGTGTGGGAGGAAACCGGGGCGTCCGGAGAAAACCCACGCGGTCACGGGGAGAACATGCGAACTCCGTACAGACAGCACCTGTAGTCGGGATCGAACCCGGGTCTCTGCCACTGTTATGCCCCTGTCCCACTTATGAAACCTGAAGGGAAACCTCTGGAGACTTTGCGCCCCACCCAAGGTTTCCATGCGGTTCCCGGAGGTTTTTGTCGGTCTCCCTAATGGTCGAAAGTGGTTTCCGTTTTAAAAATCGGTAATTTTTTTAAGTCGAAGCCGGTTGCGATGCTAGTTGAAGGTGGTTGCCGGAGGACGAAAACCTCTGGGAACCGCACGGAAACCTTGGGTGGGGCGCAAAGTCTCCAGAGGTTTCCGTTCAGGTTTCCTAAGTGGGACAGGGGCATGAGGCAGCAACTCTACCTGCTGCGCCACCTGTTCTCCAGAGATGCTGCCTGACCCGCTGAGTTACTCCAGCACTTGTCGTTCTTTACTCCTCTCTCTGTGCCCCATCCCCTCCTCGCCCGGCGTCTTATGTGTTTAAGCTGGAGAGGGTGCAGGGAGGATCGACAAGGGCCTTGCCCAGTCTGGAGGGCTGGAGTAATGAGGAGATAGTGGATAGGCTGGGGTGAAGGAGAGACTAAAGACTGACCTTATAGAGGTTTGTAAAACTATGCAAACCTGCTGGAATGGATAGTGATAGAGCCTTCTGCTCAGGGTAAGGGGAATCTTAAATTAGAGGGCGTAGGTTTAGGGTAAGAGGGAAAAGATTTCAATGGAATCTAAGGGCTAGAATTATCACACATAGAGTGGTGGCTCTCTGAAGCAAGCTGCCAGAGGAAGGGATAAGAATAAGCAAACTTACAACAGTTAAAATACATTTGGACGTAAACAAGGATAGGAGAGGTTTCGTGTGACCTCGGCCACTTACAGGCAAATTGGATTAGCTTAGATAGGCATCTTGGTTGGCAAAGTGGGCAAACAAGTTGGGTCAAATATGTTGGATGACCGTGGCTGGCACGGTGGCGCAGGCGGTAGAGTCGCTGCCTCACAGCGCCGGAGACCCAGGTTCAATCCTGACTACGGCCACTGTCTGTACAGAGTTTCCCCGTGACCCGCGTGGGTTTCCTCCGGGTGTCCCGGTTTCCTCCCGCACTCCAAAGGCGTGCAGGTTTGTCGGCCAATTGGCTTGGTAAAAAAAAAGTATTGTAGGATAGTTTGTGGATAGTATTAGTGTGGTCGGTGCGGACTCGGTGGGCCGAAGGGCCTGTTTCTGAGCCGTATCTCCAATCTACTCTAAACTAAAGTATTCATCTGTAACTTGGCCAATTCTAATGCGGTGCTGGCTTGAAGGGCCGAATGGCCTCCTCCCGCACCTATTTTCTATGTAATGGGAAGACTTTGATCTAACACAGCCCCTTGAATCTGTTCCGAGGTTCAGTAAGATCAGCTCACATATCAGAAACGTCACCTATTCCTTCTCTCTAGAGATGCTGTCTGACTCGCTGAGTTACTCCGGCGTTTTGTGTCTATCTTCAAGATCGTGGATGATCCTATTGTTGGCCTCAGTTCCACTCTCCAGCCTGGGCCCAACATTGAAGAGAGTCATAGAGTGATTCAGCGTGGAAACAGGCCCTTCGGCCCAACTTGTTCATGCTGCACAAGATGCCCCATCTAATCTAGCCCCACATAGAGTGATTCAGCGTGGAAACAGGTCCTTCGGCCCAACTTGCCCATGCTGCACAAGATGCCCCATCTAATCTAGCCCCACAGAGTGATTCAGCGTGGAAACAGGCCCTTCGGCCCAACTTGTCCATGCTGCACAAGATGTCCCATCTAATCTAGCCCCACATAGAGTGATTCAGCGTGGAAACAGGCCCTTCGGCCCAACTTGCCCACACCGACCAACATGCCCCAGGTACACTAGTCCCACCTGCCTGCCTATGGACCATATCCCCATAAACCTATCCTATCCATGTACCTGTAGAATGTTTCTTAAACGTTGTGACAGTTTCATTGTCATTTTATTGTCTTGGAACGGAACAAGGAAATTCTTACTTGGGACAGGAACACAACGGGTTTGTAAATCAGCCATGATCTCAATGAATGGCGGTGCTGGCTCGAAGGGCCCAACGTCCTCCTCCTGCACCTATTTGCTATGTTTCAATGCAAACACACTAACTCCATCGAGAACCCAATAAATATACCAAAAAAAAAGAACTGCAATAAATTAAAAAATATATATATTTTAATTTAATTAAAAACAAAACAATGCCTTGTGGTTCAACAGTTCTCTCTCTCTCTTTGTCAGACTGGAACGGAGTCAATGATCCAGCATCCACTGCTATCTGGAGCCTGGAATTCCAAAGATTCACCACCCTTTGAGAGATGACATGTATTTTAATTATTTGAAGCGGCCTTCTATTGATCCTGACACAATGCCACTTGGTTTTGGATTCCTGTCTCAAGAGGAAAACATCCTGACTGGGAAACCCTGCTGACTGTTACGCCAGTCGAGCGTCAGACTTGGGGAGGATGTTTCCACCAGCGCGAGAGTCCAGGACAAGAGGTCACAGCCTCAGAATTAAAGGACGTTCTTTTAGGAAGGAGATGAGGAGAGATTTCTTTGGTCAGAGGGTGGTGAATCTGTGGAATTCTTTGCCACAGAAGGCTGTGGAGGCCAAGTCGGTGGATATTTTTAAGACAGAGATAGATAGATTCTTGCAAAGGCGCGGTCGGTCGGTCGCCCCTGAGCTTATGCCTAGACCACGGGATGTTCAGTAACCCCAAGCCGGCTGATCTGAGGGACCTGGAGGTGGTGCAGTGGGTGAGCAGACTTGTGATGTAGGTGGGGGCGAGCCCGTTGAGGGCTTTGTAGACATAAAGGAGGATCTTGAAATTTATTCGGAAGCTCACGTGCGGGTTTGTTGGTTAACTGCTGCTGGTGTGTAGGGAGTGGGATAGCATAGATTCGGTGTGAGCAGGTGGCCGGCATGTACTCAGTGGGCCAAAAGGCCTGTTCCCATGCTTTTTAAAACTAGTTTAGTTTAGTTTAGTTTATTGTCACGTGTACCGAGGTACAGTGGAAAGCTTTTGTTGCGTGCTAACCAGTCAGCGGAAAGACTATATATGATTGGAATCCAGCCGGCCTCAGGGACATGTTACAAAGAGTGCACAGTTAAGGGCCTGTCCCACCAGCATGCAACTCTATGCGATGAGCGCGACCTAACGTGGTCGCTTGAGCCGTCCGGCGTCGCGGGGCCGGTCCCACTTCGATCGCCGGAGCCGTGCGGAATTGTGCGGAGTTCGTCCCGACATCGCACGGGGCTCCGAAAAACTGACCGTGTTCAAAAATTCCGCGCGGCAACGGCTTGTCGGCTCACAGTCGCCTCGACGCATTACACACCGCCTCGACATCGTGCCTCCGTGAACCTATCTGTAGGTGCCTCCGTGACCCTCTATGTGTGTGGCTCCGTGGCCCTCTGTGTGTGTGTGTGCCTCTGTGCCCCTCTCTGTGTGCCCCTCTCTGTCCTGGCGAACTTACCTTTAAGACTTCGCTCCAAGTTCGCCTCACTTTGCGCCGCGTTGCGCCACTCACCCGACCTCCGCGTGGCCCCCGCTGCCGGTTTGGTCGCGCTTGCCGTATGCAGGCGCATGCTGGTGGGAACGGCCCTGTACAGGGGATCACCCGACCTCCGCGCGGCCCCCGCTTCTAGTTTGATCGCGCTCATCGCATGGAGTCGGGTGCTGGTGGGACAGGCCCTTTAGACTAAACTCAAGTAAACGGCATTACTGCAGCACCCACGCACATAACAAATACTTCATTGGCTGCAGAGTGCGTTAGCAAATGAAGGAGGGGAATGGAGAGGTGCTATGGAAAGACAAGTCTATCCTTATTTGCAGAGTTAGTGGCCTGGAAGAAGATAAATTATAAGGTGCTCCTAGTATGATTACAGACTTGCACTAATCTTTCCCTCGGGGGGGGGGGGGGAAGTCATGAGCATTCACGCCCTTTTGCACATTAAGCCATTTTCACATTCCAGCGTGCAGTCTAGTTTAGCTCACAGCTACAGCATGGAACACCAACATTATCCTTACAAACTAGGGACAAATCACAATTTCACCAAAGCCAATGAACCTACAAACCGGTCTGAAGAAGCACAGCCTCAGAATTAAAGGGCTTTGAGGAGGAATTTCTTTGGTCAGAGGGCGGTGAATCTGTGGAATTCTTTGCCACAGACGGCTGTGGAGGCCAAGTCAGTGGCTCTTTTTCAGGCAGAGATAGACAGATAGATTCTTGATGAGTTCGAGTGTCAGAGGTCATGGGGAGAAGGTAGGAAAATTGGGGTTAGGAGGGGGAGATAGATCAGCCCTGATTGAATGGCGGAGAAGACTTGATGGGCCGAATGGCCTAATTCTACTGATGGCCTACTGATGGCCTTAAGTGAGGCAGCATCTATGGAGCGAAGGAAATAGGCAATGTTTCGGGCCGAAACACTTCAGGAAGGAAATAGGCAGCGTTTTGGGATGAAACCCTTCAGCGAGGAAACAGGTAACGTTTCGGGCCGAAACCCGGAAGGGTTTCGGGCCGAAACGTTGCCTATTTCCTTCGCTCCATAGATGCTGCTGCACCCGCTGAGTTTCTCCAGCACTTTTGTCTACCTACAAACCTGCACGTCTTTGGAGTGTGGGAGGAAACCGGAGGAAAACCCCTCACAGGTCACGGGGAGAGCGTGCAAACTCCGTACAGGCAGCACCCGCGGTCGGGGTCAAACACGGGTGTCGGGCGCTGTGAGGCAGCAACCCTACCGCTGCGCCACCATGCCACCTCTCCCTCATTGCCGACTCGTCTCTGGAACTGGTCCTCGACGAAGGCTCGTTGGTAGAGTTATAGAAACATTGAAAATAGGTGCAGGAGGAGGCCATTCGGCCCTCGAGCCAGCACCACCATTCATTGTGATCATGGCTGATCGTCCACTATCAATAACCCGTGCCTGCCTTCTCCCCATATCCCCTGACTCCACTAGTCCCTAGAGCTCTATCTAACTCTCTCTTAAATCATCCAGTGATTTGGCCTCCACTGCCCTCTGTGGCAGGGAATTCCATAAATTCACAAACTCTCTGGGTAAAAACATTTTTTCTCACCTCAGTCTTAAATGGCCTCCCCTTTATTCTAAGACTGTGGCCCCTGGTTCTGGACTCGCCCAACATTGGGAACATTTTTCCTGCATCTAGCTTGTCCAGTCCTTTATAATGTTATATGTTTCTATAAGATCCCCCCTCATCCTTCTAAACTCCAGTGAGTACAAGCCTAGTCTTTTCATTCTTTCTTCATACGACAGTCCCGCCATCCCAGGGATCAATCTCGTGAACCTGCGCTGCACTGCCTCAATCACAAGGATGTCCTTCCTCAAATTAGGAGGACCGAAACTGTACACAATACTCCAGATGTGGTCTCACCAGAGCCGTATACAACTGCAGAAGTTGCTGCCTTCACAGTGCCCTTAACTTAAAGAGCTCCACGACGATTTTCGCTGCAAAAAAAATAGATGCTAATGCTAGAATTCAATTCGTAATACACTTGTAAAAGTCCTGTAAAGGGGAATGGTCCCACTTTCACGACCTAATTCACGACCTCTGTGAGTTTGCCCTTGACTCATGCTTGCAGCATGGTCGTCACGAGGTCGTATGTAGGTCGTAGCTGGTCATGATGCTAGTCGTAGATACTCGTGGCATCAAGGAGGTCGGGGCGTTTTTCTAGCCTGATGAAAAATGTCCACGAGTAAAAAAAGGTCGTGAATTAGGTCGTGAAAGTGGGGGCAGACAGGCCCTTAAGGCAGCAGCTCTGCGCTGTGCCACTGTGACCATCATATAATATATAATGTGTACATGGACACACTGATCTGTTCTGTAGTCAATGCCTACTATGTTCTGTTTAAGAGGGAACTGCAGATGCTGGAGAATCGAGGGTTACACAAAAAGCTGGAGAAACTCAGTGGGTGCAGCAGCATCTAAGGAGCGAAGGAGATAGGCGACGTTTCGGGTGGAGACCCTTCTTCTGTTGTGCTGAAGCAAAGCAGGAATTTAATTGTCCTATCTGGGACACACGACAATAAACTCTCTTGAATCTTGAATCTTGACCTGTGCCTCTATTTCTGCTTCTTCTTCTTTGTCAGTCCCTCACTGTTTCTCACAGAGAGTGGTGAGTCTGTGAATTCTCTGCTTCAGAGGGCGGTGGAGGCCGTTCTCTGGATGCTTTCAAGAGAGAGCTAGATAGGGCTCTGAAAGATAGCGGAGTCAGAGGATGTGGGGAGAGGCAGGAACGGGGTACTGATTGGGGATGATCAGACATTGAACGGTGGTGCTGGCTCGAGGGGCCGAATGGCCTCCTCCTGCACCTATTGTCTATTGTCTCCAGAGATGCTGCCTGTCCCGCTGAGAACATGGTATGTGTGTGTGTGTGTGTGGGGGTGGGGGGTGGGAGGCAGGAGGGTCCCATTTCCTTCCTTCAGGGTTTTCGGCCCAAAACGTTGCCCTATTTCCTTCGCTCCATAGATGCTGCCGCACCCGCTGAGTTTCTCCAGCACTTTTGTCTACCTTCGATTTTCCAGCATCTGCAGTTCTTCTGAAACTCTTGTTTTAAACTTCTGCGGGTGTTAAAGAAGGAACTGCAGATGCTGGAAAATCGAGGGTAATACACAAAAGTGCTGGAGAAAGTCAGCGGGGTGCAGCAGCGTCTATGGAGCGAAGGAGATCTTGGTTCTTGGTTACTTGGTCGTCCAAAATATTCCAACTGGAATTTAAACTGGAGGTGGTGAAGGGAGGGGTTAAGCAACGTTTCGGGGCGAAACCCTTCTTCAGCCTTCTGCGGGTGGTGGGGGAGAAGAGGAGGGAAGGGAAGGGAGGGGAGTTCATGGATTTACTGCAGCCGCATGTGTATTTGCCTGGAGATTAGTGAAATTCCAGCGGCCGCAAGTATCTCTTGAGGCAGCCTCCCCCCCCAACCCCGCCTCCTTGCGCGAAATCCCTGCTGATCAAAGGTCTTTGCTGCCGATTGCCCAGAAAAAAAAATAGCAGGCTGATGGCAAGAGAGAGAGAGAGAGAGGGGGGGGGGGGGTGGGATTGTATCGTGACCAAAATGACATTTTACATCCACAGCGACGGGCGCCCGAGTGCAAGTCGCTGACAATCAGCCGCCCTTAAATTCAGCAAAAGTATCAAGTCTTAGACGTGTAACATTAACTTAAAACAGAGACATTGAGGACATTTCAACGCAGCTGAGAATTACACTAGTTGAATGCCTGGACACCCAGGATGTATGAAACGTATTTGCACAGTTTTTGGAAGTGTAAATATGAACAAACTTGATTTGGGGAGAAACAAAAAAATAGCGACAGATGCGACCACTATTGAGTATAGAATCATAGACAATAGGTGCAGGAGTAGGCCATTCGGCCCTTCGAGCCTGCACCGCCATTCAATATGATCATGGCTGATCATCCAACTCAGTATCCCGTGCCTGCTTCTCTCCATACCCTCTGATCCCCTTAGCCACAAGGGCCACATCTAACTCCCTCTTAAATATAGGCAATGAACTGGCCTCAACTACCCTCTGTGGCAGAGAATTCCACAGATTCACCACTTCTCTGTGTGAAAATGATGGCAGTATGATTCTTCAATACATGGACACTGAACTCAAGAGTGTTTGCCGTTGATGTGACAAATATGAATGTAGTCATTTTTGGGACTAAATATAACGACAGGTTCGAACACTACCGAGTAGGGACTATTGAGCACATAGACACTGGGAATACATGAGGAGTTTCTGAACGTGTTTTTGTGTCGTAAATAATGAATACAGTTTATTTTGTGGTAGAAATAAGGACAGATGCGAAAACTACTGGACATGAAGCATGGATACAAAACGCTGGCGGAACTAGTGAATGCGATTCCAGTGAATGCCCCGACTGTAGAAGACTTTGCACGATGTTTTTGCGTTGTGAACATGAATAAAGTCGAGATTTTTTTTTTAAATTTCAACGCGGGCGTGCAACAAAAAAAAAACTGACCGCTAAACGACTGGGAATGTGGCGATGCAGGAGTCCCCCTGTGGCTTTTACGTGGAGAGCAGGGATGAATGGGATTGATTTTGCACGGAGAGCGAGGGAGGGAGGGAAGGGGTGAAGGGAGGGAAGGGAGGGAGGGAGGGAGGGAGTAAAGGTAGG
>OY740809.1:33404664-33607164 GCA_963514005.1 Raja brachyura | reverse complement strand
TGGTAAAAACACGAAAGTAGACTATTATCTGAATGGTGGCCGATTAGGAAAAGGGAGATGCAACGAGACCTGGGTGTCATGGTACACCAGTCATTGAAAGTAGGCATGCAGGTGCAGCAGGTCATGAAGAAAGCGAATGGTATGTTAGCATTCATAGCAAAAGGATTTGAGCATAAGAGCAGGGAGGTTCTACTGCAGTTGTACAGGGTCATGGTGAGGCCACACCATGCGTACAGTGTTGGTCTCCTAATCTGAGGAAATACATTCTTGCCATAGAGTGAGTACAGAGAAGATTCACCTGACTGATTCCTGGGATGACAGGACTTTCAGATGAAGAAAGACTGGATAGACTCGGCTTGTACACGCTAGAATTGAGAAGATTGAGGGTGGATCTTATAGAGACTTACAAAATTCTTAAGGGGTTGGACAGGCTAGATGCGGGAAGATTGTTCCCGATGTTCGGGAAGTCCAGAACAAGGGGTCACAGTTTAAGGACAAGGGGGCAGCCTTTTAAGACTGAGATGAGAAAATTATTTTTCACACAGAGAGTGGTGAATCTGCAGAGTACTATTTGCATATTCTGTTGAGCTGCTGCAAGTACGATTTCGTTGTCCTATTTGGGACATATGACTTTTGACTCTTCCTTCCTCTTTCTGTCGCACGACGAGGAACACAACTAGTTTTGTGCTCAACATAAATTCCCTCTGTTGCGTCTTGAAGTGAAAAAGAGACAAACAGTTCTCCTCACTTGTACAACCATCGGCAAAAAGAACTAGGGTGGTCACAGTTGTTTCACTTTTAATGCATAGAATGAATCTTGGGCTGAATTGTCATTTCTAGGAGTTTGTAGGTTTGGTTAAAACTGACTCTTCAGGAAATCAGTTGCAACCTGATGACTTCTGCATTTTGCACCGAAGATTGCACTCAAACAGTTCTCTTGGGGTTTATCTATGGACAAAGTGAACATTTGTTGCAGTTACTTACAGATATGCAGTAGGTTCCTTGGCCATTTGGTTGGTGTGGCAAAAGTCATATTGCAGTAAGTCTGTAACTACACGTGGTTTAACCAGGTAAGGATTTCCTTCCCTGAAAAAAAATAGGGTGGACTTTTATGATGACCCCAAGAGTTTCACAGACATTATTACTGATAAAGATTTTATAATTCCAGATGTCATTTTTTTTTCCTATTCATTCAAGGAGTGTGCGTTCCATTGCCTGAATAAGCATTTAATTGCCTATCTCTAATTGCTCGAGAAAATGTTGGTGAGCTGCCAACTTGAACTGCTGCAGTCCTTGAGGTATGTGCACACTCACAATTCTGTTAGGGAGAGAGTTCCAGAATTTGGATTCTGTGTCGATGAAGGACAGCAATATATTTGCAAGTCAGGATGGTGTTTAGCTTAGAGTTATGGAGAGACTCACAGAGTCACACAGTGTGGAAAAAGACCTTTCATTCCAACTTGCCCATGCCGTCCAACATACCCCATCTGCACCAGTTCCACCTGCCTGCGTTTGGTCCCTATTCCTCTAAAACTATCCCATCCATGTACCTATCTAAATGCTTCTTAAACGTGCGATAGTACCTGCCTCAACTACCTCCTCCAGCAGCTTGTTCAATACACCCACCACCATTTGTGTAAAGACGTTATCCCTCAGGATCTATTAAATCTTTCCCCCTCACTTTAAACCTATGTCCTCTGGTTCTTGTGCATGGTGGGCAACCTTTAGCTCGTGATGTCCCCATACTAATGCTGCCCTTGCCCTTCTAGCTGGTAGAGGTCATGGTGAAAAAGTTCACTTAAAAAGATAGACAAAGTGCAAATTCTTAAGATCATACAAAGCTTTAATTTAGCGTCTGACGGGTGTGGACCTCGAGACCCAGAGGCTACAGTTTCACATCTGAATCTCCAGCAGCACACACAAAGAAATATCAAAAAACACAAGCTTATATACATACAGATATAAAAACAATTGCATGATGTAATGTACAAAAATCATCAGCCACCTCCAAATATGGAGTTGTTTTTCACTCTTTGCCAAAAGCCAGACACCCCAATGGCATCCTCTGGGGCCCTTCTTATCTGATTAACCTCTTCAACTTACCTAAACAAAATTTGTAAAAAACGGCGAACTTTTCAACTTACATAAAAAACCTTGTAAGAGAGCTGTGAGTTAAAAAAAACCCTTGTCATGATGGGAGTTGTCCAAATCCCATAATGCATTACAATTGGCCTTTTACAACAGGAAAGCTTAAATATGACAACAATCAATTAATAACTAACTCTTTCAATGGGTTTGGAAGGTGCTGTCTAGAGATCTGCTGCATACATCCCGTCGATGGTACAAACTGCTACAATTGGGCATTGGTAGTGGAGTGAGTGAGGAGTTGTGAATGTCAAGCTTCTTAAGTGCTATTAACACTGCACATCCAGGAGACAATTCCATCACACTCTTGACTTGTAGCTGATGAATAGGCTTTGGGGAGTAAGTAGGTGAGTTACCTGCCACTGAATTCCTAGCATCTGACCTGCTATTGTAGTCACATTGTGTATGTCTACTTCAGTTCAGTTTCCCGTAAATGGTAAATCCCAGGACATTGATAGTGGGAGATTCAGTGATGGTAATGCCATTGAATGTCAGGGGATGATAGGCGGACTTTCTCTTGCTGGATATCGTAATTGTCTGGCACTTGTGTGGCTCAAGTATTTTGTTTAGTTTAGTTTAAAGATACAGCGTGGAAACAGGCCATTTGACCTACCGAGTCTGCGCCGACCAACGCTAGCACTGCGCTAGCACTACCCGTACACTAGCACTATCTTACATGCTAGGGATAATTTACAATTTTATCAAGCCAATTAGCTTACAATTAGCCTGTACATCTTTGGAGTGTGGGAGGAGACTGGGGAGAAAATCCATGCAGGTCACGGGATGTAAGTACAAACTGCGTACAGACAGCACCCATAGTCATGATCAAACCTGGGTCTCTGGCACTGAAAGGCAGCAACTCTACCAATTGGTATGGGGAACTCCACTGTGCCATTCTGTTACATGCCGCCACTGTGCCACAATGTTACATGCCGCCTATCTGCCCAGACCTGGAGACTGACCAAGTCCTGCTGCCCTTTCATTATCTGGGGAGTCGCAAATGGTGTTGGACGCTGTGTAATCGTCAGCGAACATTGCTACTTCATTGATGAGGTAGCTGGAGCTGGATTGGCCTGGGACGCTACCACGAGGAACTCCGGCAGAGCTGTCTTGTAGCTGAGAAGATTGGTCTCCAATCTCTGCAACCATCTTCCTTTGTGCTTGGTATGATTCCCACATTAGAGGGCTTTTCCCTTGACTCACTTGACTCCAGTTTATCCAGAACTGGCTTCCTGATGCCATATTCAATTGCTTTCTCTGAAACACCAGAGGTTGACAGGAGACCTGATAGAAGTACCGAACATTGTGAGAGGCATGGATAGGATGACCATTGATATCTTTTTCCCAGAGTGGAAATATCACGTACTAGAGGGCATAGCTGTAAGGTGAGCAGGACAAAGCTTGAAGATGTACTGGGCACGTTTTTTTACCGAGATTGATGGGTGCCTGGAACATGCTGCCAGGGGTTGCTGTAGTTTTAGTTTTTAGTTTTAGAGATACAGTGTGGAAACAGGCCCTTTGACCCACCAAGTATGCGCCAACCAGTGATCACCCATACGCTAGTTCTATCCTACACACCATAGACAATTTACAGAAGCCAATTAACGTAAATATCTTTGGAGGGAACCAGAGCACCCAGAAAAACACCTACGTGATCACAAAGGGAACGTACAGACTGCTGCCGTAGTCAGGATCGAACCCGGGTCTCTGGCACTGTAAGGCAGCAACTCTACCGCTGTGCCACCATGCTGTTGGCTGGTGTTGGAGGCAAATATAATAGTGGCATTTAAGAGACTTTTGGATGGGCACATGGATATGCAGGAAATGGAAGGATATGGATTATGTGCAGGCAGTTAAGAATTGGTCTTGCCATCATGTTCCTGTTCCTCTGCTTTGCTATTCTATGTTCTGTGTTCAAAATGCAGCTTTGAAGTCAAGGGCCCTTACTCACACCCCTAATGTTCAGCTCTTTTGTCCATGTTTGGACCAAGGCTGTGGCTTTGGCAGAACTCAAACCAAGCTTCAGTCAGCAAGTTGTTGCTAAACAAGTTGAATTGAATTGAATTGAATTGAATTACCTTTATTCTCATTCAGACCTTTCGGTCTGAACGAAATTTCATGCCTGCAGTCATACATATATAAAAATTAATAAAACCACACAATAAACACAAATTTAACATCCACCACAGTGAGTTCACCAAACACCTCCTCACTGTGGTGGAAGGCAAACGTCTTAGAGTCTCTGTCTTCTTCCCTCCTTATTCTCCCTCTGCGCTGAGGAGATCCAGGCCTCCGATGCTGCCGTCCACCAGGCCCGCGGCCGAGCCTCCGAAACCGGGCCGCCGTCACCGGAATGCCGGAACACCGCCACAGGGCCCGCCGCCGGAACACTGGAGCACCGCAGCTCCAGAGCCAGGTCGCCGCCGGAACGTCGTTGGAGCACCGCAGCCCCGAAAGCCAGGCCGCCGCTGGAGCACCGCAGCCTCGAAAGCCAGGTCACCGCTAGTGCCAACTTAGAGCACTACTATTCCTTCCATCGCTTTGCTGATGTAAATAAATGTAAGCCTCTAATTTGAATCGTATCCCCAGATCAGTAACCCAGCAATAGAAGCACAATACTGCCATGCTAGCTGCTGCAAATAACATATTTCCTCATTTCCCTGAAACTCAAAATAGGTTCTCAGCAGTGACTTTCTTTCTTACCAAGTTGTGCAAGAGGGTTCAGTGCATGTTCTGAGAAATTAATTTTCACACTTTGAAAGTGCCATTTACACTTCCGGTGTCACTTTAAAGATATGGTCTCCACTGTTAGTTGGTAATGGAAGATAAAAACTAACCAAATAGCTTATCATATCATACTAGATAGATTACGTAGCCCAGACCATCATGCACACCAACTTCCCCTCCATGGACTCCATCTACAATTTATGCTGCCTCGGCAAGGCCACCAGCATAATCAAGGACCAGTCTCACCCCAGTCACTCCCTCTTCTCCCCTCTCCCATCAATCAAGAGGTACAGGAATTTGAAAACCCATAGCTCTAGATTCAGGGACAGTTTCTTCCCAAATGTTATTGGGAAACTGAACCATTCTCTCACCAACTAGAGAGCAGTCCTGACCTACCATCTACCTCACTGGAGACCTTCAAACTATCTTTAATCGGACTTTACTGGACTTTATCTTGCACTAAACATTATACCCTTTTTAGAGTCATAGTGGTACACAGCGTGGACACAGGCCCTTCGGCCCAACTTGGTCAAATCGGCCAAATTGTCCCAGCTACACTAGACCCACCTGCCTGTGTTTGGCCCATATCCCTCTAACCCTGTCCTATCCATGAATGGTCTTTCATCCTGTATTCCGGAAGTGGCCGCGCTGGCTGGCAGCTGCAGCTCACCTGCAGTCCGTCTGTTTCTTTCTGTTTTTTTCTTTTTTTTGTTGTCTTCTAGTTTTTGTTTTAGTAGAACTTTGTTTTATTAGGTTGTGTATGTGGGGTGGAGTGGGAGAAACAGAGTTTTAGTCTCTCCCTTCGGGAGGGATGCGTGTCCCCCGTCACCGTCTGTGCTGAGGCCTAATGGCGGAGCTGTGGCGGCGGCCTGGTTTAGAGCTGCGGGGCTCCAGCGGCGGCGGCGGTCCGGCTTGGAGCTGCGGTGCTCCAGCGGCGGCGGCGGTCCGGCTTAGAGGTGCAGTGCTCCAGCGGTGGCGGAGGCCTGAATCGCCTCAGCGCAGAGGGAGAACTAGGAGGGATGAAGACAATGACTTAAAACTTTTGCCTTCCACCACAGTGAGGAGGTGCCGGGTGAACTCATTGTGGTGGATGTTGGATATGTGTTTATTGTGTGTTTTGTTTTTTTATTATATGTTATGACTGTATGGTAACAATTTCGTTCAGAGCGAAAGGGCTGAATGACAATAAAGGAATCTAGTCTAATCTGTATCTGTACACTGGGGATGGCTTGATTATCTATGCTATTACTAAAACTCTCATCTTGACCACTTCCTGTCTATGTTGTAAATACATTTTAGAAAAAACGCTACCCTATATTGCTATGGTTTATTCGCCATCTTACACTCGGTAGGTATGTTACAAAACTTACCTTGAGCAGCGCTGCAGTTCTGCCGCTCACCGTGTGCGTGACATTAGCGCCTTTCAGAGGGGGGCATGTTTAAAGTGCCGTTTTTCCACAGACAGGGCAAATCGATCCATGTCGGGTGATTTCGTTACTGAAGAAAAATCACTCCGACATTTCATTCATGAAGGTATTTTTAAATTATGCTAGATTATTTATTAACTAGAGTAATTTAAAAATCATCTTCTAAAGCCGTGAGCGCCGACAACGGGAAGGATTTTATGTAGGGGAGAAATTAAAGTGCACAGTTTATTTTTACATTAAAACTTGGTTTTTAGGAAGCCTTTAATCACATTTTCATGTTGCGAAACGAGGACAAAAAAAAATGTATGAACCGGCAGTGTTTTTCATGCCGACTTCCACCAAATTCCACTAAAACCCATTCGCTAGTTGATTTAAATGGCCATTAATTTACAGGAATTAAACACTAAATTCCTTCTATTTGGCCTATAAATTCATGAAAATGAGATTTAAAAATCATGTTATATTGTGAATTATTGTGTGAATGTTATTTGGACACAGGCAATTTAAAAAAGTTTATCTTTTCTTAAGAAATGGATAGATGTTTATATCTAGTAATTGAATTTTGTAATTAGCTACAATTAGGTAACTAACTAATTATATGCTTTAATTTCAGGTCATTCAAGTAATATTGTTTCATATTTGTTTCAGAATGCTTCAATCTATAATAACTGAAAATTTCATTGAGTTCTCTTAATTTTCTAAGAAAGTTATGGGCTTTTGTCCTAGATCACAGCTTTTGTGTTAAGTCAATTGAAAGGCAATGGGGAACAAGATGCTAATTTCTGAGTATGAAAATGGCCATAACCTTTTTAATACTGAAGATAGGAAAGTGAATTAGGTGTCAAATTAAACTTCTTTTTATGCTATATCTGATGGGATAAATTGCAGACTTGATTTTTTTTATCTCAAAATTTTGTAACATTGCTACTCACTGTCCTCCTCTCCTCCAACCGCCAAGTTTCTTTCCGATTGGTGAAATAATATAAAAGTTATGAATGTTTAAAAAATCGTGAGATCAGCAGATTGATCCACTCGCCTGTCAGTCGCCATTGATGAAGGTAACGCACCTTCCGGGGGCGCCAGGAGAATAAAGCCCCAGAAGCTGCACATGAGTCAGTCACCCCGGAAGACTGTGAGTGCGAGTTGCGTCCAGAACTGTGAGTCTACGCTGTGAGTGAACTGAACTGTGAGTCTGCACCGTGCTGCTTGAACTGAACTGAATTGAACGGTTGGTCTGCATTGTGCTGCTTGAACTGAATGTCGCGCACATTCCAGAAGTCACGTACACTGCGGAAGTCCCGCTCAGGGGACAGGCCATGCTCAACCATATGAGTAGATTCAAGAGAGTTTTACTGTCATATATATGTTGTGTGTGATGGATGGTGTGAGTGTGGATGTGAGAGATGGTGTGTGTGTAAGATGGAGGGTGTGTATGTGAGTGTGTGTGTGTGTGTGAGATTGAGTGTGTGTCTGTGTGAGACCAGCTGTGAGTGACTGAGCTGCCAGCCCACCAGCCCTGAGTGAATAAGCTGCCAGCCCACCAGGCCCGAATGACTGAGCTGCCAGCCGACCAGGCCCGAGTGACTGAGCTGCCAGCCTAAGAATCCATTCGGCCCACAACACCCATACTATCGCTCCAGAAAGCCCCCCCCCCTCCCCCCCACTGGCGGGGGACCAGCCTTTCCAACGGGTCCTACTTAGTCTAGTAATCATATAGAGTCTTTTCACTGACTGGATCGCACGCAGTAATATCTTGTTGTGGTATCATATTTTCTGCACTCTGTTTATTTTCCCTTTGGCACCATCTAATGTAATGTTATCCAGGCAGATCATACCCAGTGAATGGGTGATTGAAGGTCGGCATGGACTCAGTGGGCCGAGGAGCCTGTTTAAGTAAACTTAACTACACCAGCCTTCATGGACCAGGGCCCTGGAGGATAAGTAAGCCAACTACAACAGTATGGGGTCCATTCAAGTTGGAGGTGTGAAAAGCAATATAGTGGTGATAAGGGGTGAGGATAGTAATGAGGACAGATACTGTTCTGTGCATATATTGGTATGAGTGCTAGCCTGGAGATTGCATAGCCTGCAAAAGTGTCAGAGGTAAGGACTTTTCCTTTAGCCTGGAGAGGAGTTTGATGTGGGTATGGAAAACATAGTTGTCTGGTCCATGTGATAACCAATACAGAAGTGAAACGTGTGCATGTGGGGTTCAATTTAAAAAGCAAAACCACAAAGGACATCCCTGGTTTTCTGGACACTGGTCTTTCCTTTTATTCTGGATTTTAAATCATGTATTGTGTTTTTGTAATTTATGATGCTCTTATAAGTAATTTACTAGGCTTTTATATGTATTTGATGGTGTTTTTATATGCAATGTATTTTATGTAACGCTGTCTCTTATCTGGACCTTGAGTCTGAAATAAAGTTTAATAAAACTAATAATAATAAGAGTTGAGTACATGGGCCATATATTGCTGTTAGAGAATAGGTTTCAATTCATGTGTAAGATGCTGGCTGTAACCGAAGATTGTCACATGAAGCTGGAGTAACTCTGAAGAAGGGTCTCGACCCGAAACGTCACCCATTCCTTCTCTCCCGAGATGCTGCCTGTCCCGCTGAGTTACTCCAGCTTTTTGTGTCGAAGGTTTCAGTGAATGTTTCGCTGGGCACGAGTACTGGAGAAAGAGGGAGCTGATCATTCATACCGGCTCCACTTGAATTGAGTTGGGATCAAAGTGTGCACCACTAGGTCGCTAGAGAATGCTTTAACCTACAACGCAGAGAGAGTTGAGAGTAGATGGGGAAATATAGAAAGTTAAAGAAAAGAAAAGGTGATAACGGAGGGTAGTGAAATGGGTAATCATAACCTGCGTCTGAAAAAGTCAGAATGTATAAACGTAGATGTATACACTCCCCTGCCTCTCAGTGTGAAGAAGGGTCTCGACCCGAAACGTCACCTATTCCTTCTCTCCAGAGACGCTGCCTGTCCCGCTGAATTACTCCAAATTTTTGTGTATATCTTCTATACACGTGGGAATATACTTCCAATTATTAGTGTAACGATAATGATACTTTCGATTGTGTATCTTTTTTATTTATATCCCTCAGAGAACAAACGTCCAGGGTTTTACATACCACTCAGACACGGAAGGGATGCTGATTTTATTGTTAGTTCACCCGTTGTGTCTCGTTCCTTCTGTTTATTTTAGGCACTAACGCCGGCCCATGCAGGTGTTTCCTCGGGTAACGATTTTCCACAGCACAGCCCTTCGTTGAGATCGGTTTGCCGCAGGCGTCTACACATTTTGAATTGAATGCCCTCTCTCCTTCGCTCCTTACATGCTGCTGCACCCGCTGAGTTTCTCCAGCCTTTTGTGTACCCTGGAATGACATTACCGGTTCTTGTATGTTTTTTGCACAACAAGCAATTTGCATAGAGGTACGACTTTTTGTTCGTGTTTAAATTTGATTCTGGGGTCTGTTTTTGCAAATAAAACGCGAACTTATTGTGTGTAGAAAGGAACTGCAGATACTGGTTTACACCGAAGATAGATACAAAATGCTGGTGTAACTCAGCGGGACTGGCAGCATCTCTGAAGAGAAGGGATGACCCTTCTTCAGACTTAAGAAGTTCCAAACATCACCCATTCCTCCCCTCCAGATATGCTGCCTGTCCAGCGAATTTATTATGGTTTATTTGTCATTGTTTAGACAGACAGGATTACGGGGAACCTCGGCTTTCGTTGTTTTCCGAGCTGCTCGGATTTGGGCGTTTCTGACCCCGGTTTAGAGCGGGAAACGGCGGAAAGGCAGAAACAAAAGGTGTTGGAAGCTGCCAACCACACCGAGGCATGTTTATCATTTACAGCGTGTTTATTGAAAGATCTACTGCGTATATAAGGAACTGCAGATAGTTTACTAACCAAACAATTCCAACGGGTCCGGCAGCATCACCTGAGAATATGGATGGCGACATTTCGGGACTTTTCATCAGACTTTTTAATTGTCTACATAACATAGCTCACCGCTCGGAAACAGACCCTTCGGCCCAACTTGCCTATGCCGGACAAGATGCCCCATCTGCACTCGTCCCTCCTGTCCGCGTTTGGCCCATAAGAATACGTGTTTGGCTAGTAAGAATTTCACTGTTCTGTTTCGGGACAAATGACAGCCAAAAACACGCATGACCCTTCTAAACTTATCCATGTATTTGTCAAGATAGACATAAACTGCTGGAGTAACTCTGCGAGACAGGCATTTACTCCAGCTCTTTGTGATTCAGTTTAAATCCAGCGTCTGCTGTTCATTCCTACTCATGTATTTGTCCAAATGTCGTTATACTAGTACCTGCCTCAACTACCTCTTCTGGGCAACTCGTTCCATGCACCCACCAACCACACTTTATGAGAAATGTGTTGATGGTCGGTCACTTCAGCACGGCAAAACACTTGGCTAAACTCTAAATAAAATTAAATTTTAAAAAAATTCAATAAAATAACAATAAAAAAAACCTAAATAAAATAACAATAAAAACTGAAATATGTCGAAGCGAAAATGTATTTCCATTAAGGGAGGGATTTGCAGCCTGTATTTGTTCACAGTCTTGCGGCAACCGGTTCCCGTTGACTTGGGTCGGGAACCTGATGCTGTATATTGTTTGTTGTCCAATTCCGATCGAAACTCGTCTGCAACATGTAAAGATATTGGCTGGTTTTTAATTAAATAAATAAATGATTATAACATTTTTAAAAAATTGGCCGATGTTATAATGTGCACTTGTCCAAAGCAAAGATACTAGAGGAGCTCCTGTAGTATCTTTGGTCCAAACACCACAGAGGTATCGAGAGCAAGGAGATTACGTATATTGAAGCGCGACCGTGGTCGTCATCAGCCGGCGCAGGGCGTTGCCCGGACAACGGAGCCATGGCGCTGAGGGGAGCCTGGACTCAAGGCCGCGGGCTGCTGCTGAGGGGAGCCTGGACTCAGCGCGGGCAGTGGACCCGGGCTTTGGCCACCTCGGCAGGGGCTCGGGGACGGTGCGAAGCCCTTGTGTACCACAAGCATGGCGAACCGCTCAACGTTATCCAGTAAGGGCCGATCATTCGCAGTCACAATCTAATGGAACTTTGGTCACAATCTAATATTAGCAATGTTACAAAATTTTGAGATTTTAAAAATCAAGCCTGCAATTTATCCCATCAGATAAAGCATAAAAAGAAGTTTAATTTGACACCTAATTTACTTTCATATCTTCAGTATTAAGAAAGTTATGGCCATTTTCATACTCGGAAATTAGCATCTTGTTCCCCATTGCCTTTCAATTGACTTAACTCAAAAGCTGTGATCTGGAACAGTTAAAAACCCATAACATTCTTACAAATTAAGAGAACTCAATGAAATTTTCAGTTATTATAGATTGAAGCATTCTGAAACAAATATTAAACAATCTTACTTGGATGACCTGAAATTAAAGCATATAATTAGTTAGTTATCTAATTGTAGCTAATTACAAAATTCAATGAGTAGATCTAAACATCTATCAATTTCTTAAGAAAAGATAAACTTTTTTAAAATTGCCTAAGTGTCCAAATAACATTCACACAATAATCCACAATATAACATAATTTTTAAATCTCATTTTCATGAATTTCTGGGCCAAATGGAAGGATTTTAGTGTTTTATGCCTGTAAATTAATGGCCATTTAAATCAACTAGCGAGTGGGTTTTAGCGGAATGCGGTGGATTGGAACGTTGCGGTTTGCAGTGAAGTCGGGGGGAAAAATACTGGGGGTTCATACATTTTTTGGGGAACCCATTTCACAACATAAAAATATTATTAATGCCTCCCGAAAAACCAACTTTTAATATAAAAATAAACTATTTACCTTTTTTTCTTCCCTACACAAAATGCTTCCGGTTGTCTGCGGTCACGGCTTTTGAAGGTGATTTTTAAATTACTCTAGTTAATAAATAATCTAGAGTAATTTAAAAATACCACCATTGATGAAATGTCGGAGCGATTTTTCTTCAGCAACCAAATCGCCCGACATTCATCGATTTGTCCTGCCTGTGGTAAAACGGCACTTTAAGCCCGCCCCCCTCTGCAAGGCGCGAAAGTCGCGCACACGGGGAGCGGCAGAAGTGCAGCGCCGGTAAAGGTAAGTTTTGTAACATACCTACTAATATAACCATATAACAATTACAGCACGGAAACAGGCCTTCTCGGCCCTTCCAGTCCATGCCGACTATTTATTTTCCCCTAGTCCCAGCTACCTGCACTCAGACCATACCCCTCCATTCCCTTCCCGTCCATATACCTATCCATTTTACTTAGCAATGTTACAAAATTTTGAGATTTAAAAAATCAAGCCTGCAATTTATCCCATCAGTTAAAGCATAAAAAGAAGTTTAATTTGACACCTAATTCACTTTCATATCTTCAGTATTAAGAAAGTTATGGCCATTTTCATACTCGGAAATTAGCATCTTGTTCCCCATTGCCTTTCAATTGACTTAACTCAAAAGCTGTGATCTGGAACAGTTAAAAACCCATAACTTTCTTAAAAATTAAGAGAACTCAATGAAATTTTCAGTTATTATAGATTGAAGCACTCTGAAACAAATATGAAACAATCTTACTTGGATGACCTGAAATTAAAGCATATAATTAGTTAGTTACCCAATTGTAGCCAACTACAAAATTCAATTACTGGATCTAAACATCTATCCATTTCTTAAGAAAGTTTAAAAAAAAAATTTAAAGCCTAAGTGTCCAATTAACATTCACACAATAATTCACAATATAACATGCTTTTTAAATCTAATTGTCATTAATTTATAGGCCAAATTGAAGGAATTCAGTGTTTAATGCCTGTAAATTAATGGGCATTTTAAACAGCTTGCGAGTGGGATTTTCTGGAACGCGATGTATTGGAACGTTGTGGTTGCGGTGAATTTAAACCCAATATCGGCAGGAGATTTTCTGCCGTTTCGTATGGGGGCTAAATCACCGTTTCACAACATGAAATATTGATTAAAGTGTAAAAATAAACAGCTTTCACTTACCTGTCCCCTACGTAAAATCGGTCCCCGTTGTCGGCGTTCACGGCATTAGGAGCTGATTTTAATTTTACTGCAGTGGTCGGGCTATTTATTAAAATAAACGGACTTACCGGCAGTCGGAACGCATCTCCAGAAATAGATCGCGCTCCGACAACAGAAAGCTCCGGATTGAATGGGGAAACCCACATTTTAACCCCGCCCCCCCCCCCCCCCCTTAAAGGCGCCAAAGTCGCGCACACGGCCAGTGACAGAACTGCAGCACCGCTAAGGGTAAGTTTTGTAACATACCTACACAATCTAATGGAACTTTGGTCACAATCTAACATAACAGTAGTCACAATCTAACGTAACAGTAGTCACAATCTAATGTGACAGTGTTCACAATCTAACTTAACAGTAGTCACAATCTAACTTAACAGTAGTCACAATCTAATTTACCAGTAGTCACAATCAAATTTAACAGTAGTCACACTTTAACTTAATAGTAGTCACCGAAAAATTCAACAGTAATTCCGCAGGCATCTGCTGGTTTGTGCCTTCGCTGAGCCCAGAGTAATAAACTACCTCACACATCCAGCCTGAGCCGCCTTTATTAGCATCCTCTAGCTAGTCTAATTCCATCATTTCCATCAGTCTAAAGAAGGATTTCAACCCAAAAAGTCACCTATTCCTTTTTTCCAGAGATGCTGCCTGACCCGCTGAGTTACTCCAGCTTTTTGTTTCTATCTTTGGTTTAAAGCAGCATCTGCAGTTCCTTCCTACACATTGACCTCTATACTCCTCCCTGCGCTGTTAGTGCTGCAGTTATTTGAAGTCAGTTAAAAGTATGACTGCTAAGTATAACAACAACTGAAAAAAGAAAGATTAACATCAAAAACACTTAATCAGAATGGGGAAATAGATAAAGCAAAGAGAGACACTCACATCCTTTATCTCCATCTCTGTGTATTTGGAGATTGATTAGGCGGAACGTCCTGGTGGACTACCATAAATTAATGATTTACATTTACAAAAAGGGAAAAGGTATAAGAGTAAGGAGCTGCTTTTGGTAAATGGTAGGGAATTGAGGAATGCTGTGGAACAGAGGGATCTAGGAATAACTGTGCATAGTTCCCTGAAGGTTGAATCGCATGTAGATAGGGTGGTAAAGAAAGCTTTTGGTGTGCTGGCCTTTATAAATCAGAGCATTGAATATAGGAGTAGGGAAGTAATGTTAAAATTGTACAAGGCATTGGGGAGACTAATTCTGGAGTATGGTGTATAATTTTGGTCGCCTAATTATAGGAAGGATGTCAACAAAATAGAGAGAGTACAGAGGAGATTTACTAGAATGTTGCCTGGGTTCCAACAACTAAGTTACAGAGAAAGGTTGAACAAGTTAGGTCTTTATTCTTTGGAGCGCAGAAGGTTAAGGGAGGACTTGATTGAGGTCTTTAAAATGATGAAAGGGATAGACAGAGTTGACGTGGATAAGCTTTTCCCATTGAGGGTAGGGAAGATTCAAACAAGAGGGCATGACATGAGAATTAAGGGACAGAAGTTTAGGGGTAACATGAGGGGAACTTCTTTACTCAGAGAGTGGTGGCTGTGTGGAATGATCTTCCAGCAGAAGTGGTGGAGGCAGGATCGATTTTAACATTTAAAAGTAAAGTGGATAGGTATATGGACGGGAAGGGAATGGAGGGGTATGGTCTGAGTGCAGGTAGATGGGACTAGGGGGAAATAAATGGTCGGCACCGATTGGAAGGGCCGAGAAGGCCTGTTTCCGTGCTGTAATTGTTATATGGTTTTTGACTGATGTACATTTGCTGTGACAACTAAACAAGTGAGATCTTCCCACCTCTATAATTTCCCACACCAGGATGACTTAAAGTCCATTTTTATCAATTTCCCTCCTGGGATGAATACATTTCTATCTATAATATTCTATATTATATAATATTCTATCTATAATGTATAATATTTCATTGTTTACTGAGCAGAGGGGCAATCTTTTTATTTCTTAGATTTGTTACCAATTTCCACAATGATCTTTCTTACAAATGTTCCATCTGACTCAAACAAAGGACAAAGGACATTTATTGTCACATACACCAATTGGTGTAGTGAAATTTGTCTTGCCATGCAGCACATAGATAAAGATAGGACATAACATTAAAGAATTTAACATAAACATAAAAAACATCCCCCACAATGGTTCCCATTATGAGGGAAGGCACAAAGTCCAGACCCCATCCCCAGTTCACCATTGTTTACTTATTTCCCTATTTTGGGGGCTATGATTGCATCCAATGTCTGTCGATACAAACTCCAACAGTTAAATTGACTACACCTCTTCCCTGCTTCTTTTGAAAACTTCACTCTGTTCTCCCACTTTCTTTGTATCCATTGCATCGGTTCTGCTGATGAGTGTTTCTATGTGAGTGCCTCTAAGAAGGCTTCCCTTCCAACATAATTGAAGAGCAAGAAGAAGATTCCCCTTTACCTTATGATTTTTTTTTTCCATTTTGTTCAATCATTGATGTTTAATGTCTTCCAATTCAAATAAAGCCCAAATGTTGTCATCTGAAAAAGTTATACTTGACTTGAAAGATATGATTATGTTTTGTTAAATAATATTTATGTATATGTTATTGGTAATCTCACAACATTTGTAAGAGAGAAATCTCATTTATATCAACTAAAATTATTGACTGTGTATGTTTCACAGATATAAAGAGAATATCGCCACTATATACTTTTTTTATTGCTGATTACAATCGCTTTATTCCATTCAACATTGCTGCGCAATTTAATGGAAATTGGAGTATACAAATGTGGATTTTCTTTTTGTCTGACTTGTCAGCATTTTGTTCAGACAAGTTATGACATCAATAATTTAATATTATAATTAATTATTTTGGCCTTTCATTGCAGCCTTGAGAATGTCAAACTTTCACAACTTGGTGACTTTGATATCAGAATCCAAATGTTAGCAGCACCTATTAATCCATCAGACATTAATATGATGCAAGGTAATATGATATACACTTCTATACGTGATTGGTTTTAACAGATATTTCATTTAATTGTAATTTATTAAATGTATGTAAATTCTACATTCAAATAACTAACTCTGTTCCTCTCTTAGGATCAAAATAATTTAGTTAAGATATGCTGGAAAATCGTTGATTCTGAGTCTGATAATGAAAGATGGCATCATATTTCAAGATGATATTCTACTTTTTCAGATACTGATAACTATTTCTCCCCTCCCCCTCCTCCTACATTCCTTCCTCTGGCATCACAATTTGCAACTCTTCAATTCTTCTCACTTCTGCTTTAATTTCTGGCTTTTGTTCCATTCATCTGCCTATCAAAACCCCGCCTTGCCAGTGTTGATCTCTCTCTCTCTCTTTCTGATCCACCTAGTCCTGCCATTTTTGATTCATTTCACTGGGATGGAGTATTTCATTTATGAAGAGAGACTGGATAAGCTACGTTTGTAGCTGAGAAAGCTGAGAAGGTACCTGATAGACGGACTGCAGAGATCACATGGAAACTGCTTTTTTTTCTCTAGACGGTTTTCTCCAAGTCAGTTTCTTTTCTACTTGTTAATTTAAAAAGTAACTTTTAAGTAATTCTGTCGTTCCCGATTGAAATTAGGTTATAAATAATTATTTGTGCGTAATACAAATAATGTTGTCAAATTCATAAATCTCATTATATCCAATTAGCGTTATGGAAACACATGTTATAACGGAATTGACAAGAATATGTCAAAGATGCTATGTAGCTTAGTCAAACTTTGTATCACATGAATGTTTTTCAGGTACCTATCCTATTCTTCCCGATCTCCCAGCCATTGGAGGCAATGAGGGTGTAGGACGGATTCTGGAGGTTGGCAGTAAAGTGACTAATATGAAGCCCGGAGACTGGGTAATACCATCAGATGCAGGGCTGGGTAAGTTTCCTTATTTCATCGGGTCTGGTTCAAAGATGAAACAAGGAACAGCTTCATGTGGTGTTCTGCTGCAGTTTGTATTCATGGTAAAGAAGATATATAAAATTAGTTCCTGTTTTCCATATGTAATAGTAACTTGATGGATATATTTAATGCATTCCAATATAATGAGTGAAGCATTTACAAAATAGGAGCGATTTATTTCCCTTTGTAATTAGATCACTAACTAGGGAAACTAATATTTAAAAATTATCGACAGGATAAAATGAAAGGAATTTGTGAATTTATTTTAACTTTAAAGGGGTTTAAAGGAGGTTCTGGAATTGGTATGATAGTGGAGGCAGAACCTTTATAGAAGCATGCAAGGTGCAGAAGCAAGAGCTGCAAAAATAAGGCCGGATAGTTCTTTTTGGCAAGCATGAACATAATACTTCTTTCTACATCAAATATTTCCATGAACACCGTGCCTCATTTGCAACCTATTTGCTAAGTGTGGCAACATGGCAGCTTTTAAATTACACCTATAATGCTTTTTTTGGCTTGGAGGAGAGTTCAAATTCTGATGGAGTTTGAAGAAAGCAAACAAAAATTATTTGCATCGATGCAGGTCGGATCAAGCTACTCAAGAGGCAGTGACATACATCTGAGGTATATTTGGACTTTGCAACATATGTACACATAGGTCGTGTGAGTGGGTGAAAACTTGACACATGGAATTAAATGTGGGAACGTATGAGGGGAATGGGAACTTGCAGAGAGTGATGAATCTCTAGAATTCTCTGCCCTGGTGATGACATTTTTTGAAGGTTGAGGATATTGAGGACTATGCAGAACTGTTACAGAAGAGGAATGCAACTCAAGCAGATCAGCCATGATCACGTTGAGCGGCGGGGCAAGGATTAATTGGTTTACTCCTGCTTGTTTTGCTTATGTTGTTATGATGGGTTTTAAATAGAAGTAAAGAGGACAAAGAAGCAGCGATTTAGACTGGAACTTCTCGGATTGAAGGCATGGAGTGATTCCATTTAAGGGTAAACAAGAGGCCAGGAGTATTAGAATATTATGTCTTCAAAAGTGACATGGATGGAGATTATGGAAATGGGATTCAGTGTGATTATGAAAAGATCTTAGCATAAAGATCTAGAACTTAATAAAATAACATTTGGATAGATATATGGATAGGAAGGGTACAGTTGGTTCTGGGTCAAATGCAGATAGATGGGACTAGCCTTGAATGCCAGCTAGGTCTGCTTGGACATGGTAGGCTAAAGTGCCCAATTCTTTACTGCTTTGTTCAATGACTCAGTGTTTCTCAACTGGGAGTGAATGTAGATGGGCAAGCACGGGGGTAAAAGGGATGCAACAAACCTGCAGGGTTTAGGCTGACCTAAGAATGATGACGAATAAAGCTATGGAGAGATACTTGTGGTGCTTTGGAATAGTAATAGATAGAAATAGGCATAAATGGGGGTTTCAGGACCAGATATGCTGAAGTGTAGAATTGAGCAGAAGTGTCAGAAATAGATGATGTTTGCAATTGTCAATTCAGTCAAACCTGACAGAGAGGTTAATAGAAATCTCACCCAAATTTAAAATTGTCAGAAAGAGGATATGATTGAATGCTTAAAAGTAGGGGTTGTCTTGGAGACAAAAGACAAAGCCTCCAGCATTTAGCCAGAGGAAATGACTGCTCTTCTAGTCATCTGTGTCCAATAAATGGTGTGACTATTTTGAGTTCATGTGAGCTAGTGATCGGGCAAAGCTGTGCATCAGCAGCTGTGAAATCAGGGTATCAGTTTAACATCTCATCCAACAGACAATGAACAGCAGATGTTCTTCATGTTGAATTAGGGGAAGTTAAGTTGAGTAATTATGAATTAAGAGGTTGAATTACACTGCTTATCGTGGTTCCTGGCCACTACCCAGGGCATTAAGGACAGCAATATAGTTGTAGCACTGGCTGAGCTAGGCTTAATTTAGCACAGATCTGAAAGTTACATTGGGGACATTTTGATTTCCATTCATAACATGTTATGCATTTTACAAGTCACTTTATTGAACTCCTGGGTTCTTTCTATAAATCAATTCCTCCTGTTTCAAGGACATGTATACCTATGCAAAAATATAGTTTAGAAATTAAATTTTGCTCAAGATGCTAGAGTAGAAATATGTTGAAGGAATATGAATAGTCAGAGTTAAGTTCAGTACTTACGTTGTATGAATACATACAAACTTGTTGAGTGATTGGTTATTGACTAATGCAGGGATGCCTAAGTTACAGCAGATATCCTTGGACTGAACTTCTGAACAGCCTCCGTTATTCTACTGTGCAAAGTACAAAGATAAAGAAGACATTAATCTGGACCCAATAGCTCAGGTAGGATGGAGCCCTTTAGCTAACCTTGAAGCAGGCCTCAATCCTTTAGTTAGAAACAGCTTCAGTGCCCTTGTAGCACAGCAGACTTTTGCTATAATGCCCCCCCCCCCCCCCCCCCGAAGTAAAGTTCTCCAATCCGGGCAACATCCAGAACCTACTAGGAATTTTCTCCATCACAACCATATCCGTCCTATAGTAAGGCAATCAGAACTGCTCACAATCCTCAAAAATGTGGCCTAACTCATTTTAGTTTAGTTTAGAGATACCATGCGGACACAGGCCCTTCGGCCCAATGAGTCCGCACTGACCAGCGATCACCGCGCATTAACACTATCCTACACACACTGGGGCCAATTTACATGTACCGAACCAATTAACCGAAGATCTCGGAGAAAACCCACGCAGGTCACGGGGAGAACGTACAAACTATGTGCAGATAACACCCGTAGTTAGGATCGAACCGGGGTCACCTGCATGTTGCAACTTTACCCCTGCACCACCGTGCCGCCCGTACAATGTATTGTAAAATTGCAACATTATTAAAATATAAAGGCAAGCATGGCAATTGACCTGTGTGGCAACTTTTAAAGAATTATGGACTTGGAATCCTATATATATATAGATAATAAGGATAACACTATTTCACCTATGTTTAGTTTGGATTTGGCAAGAACCGGTCACTCCAAATATCTTTGGAGCCTTGATCCAAACATGAACAAAGGTGCTGAATTCCAGAAGCAAGGCGACTGATATTTTGATGTCAAATATCTCTTGATATCAATGATATCTTGATATCAAAAGACCATTTGACCAAGTATCCACCGGATGGCGCTGTCAACGATGGCAGCCTCGCCAACAGTCTGTATTTTTTTTCATATTTTTTGTTATTTTTAGTGTGTTTTAAAAGTTTGTGCCAATGTTCTCTTGTTTGTTTTATGTGGGGGGTGGGTCAGGGGGTCGGGGAAACTTTTTCAATCTCTTACTTTGTCGGAGATGCGATTATTTTCTGGATCGTATCTCCAGTCCCACTGCGGCCTAACATCGTGGAGCTGGCGGCCTTGCTCGGGACTGACTTTGAGCCCCACCACGGGAACGTGGACTTACCATCGGAGCCGATCTCTTGCCTGAGATTGACGCTCCAAACGCGGCCTGCGGGTTTCAACATCGAGGAGCTTGCAGTCTCGGGTAGAGACAGATGTCGTGAAGTTCCAAAGTCACAGAAGGTTCGACCAGCCCCATCCCGGGGTTGATCGCCCGGCGCGGGTAGCCAAGTTCGTCCCGTCATCGGAAGGCTCAAGGCCCTTGACTGCGGGAGCATAAAGAAGGGAAGAGATTGAACTTTTTTTTTCGCCTTCCATCACAGTGAGGAATGTGGAGAAGTCAATGTGGTGGAAGTTTATGTCCAAATGTATTTTGCGTGTCTTGTTGCATTTTATTGGTATGACTGTATGGCAAATCAAAGTCCTCGTATGTTGCAAAACATACTTGGCTACTAACGTATGATTATGATTAAGGTATAGAAATTATGATGTTTTGGTAAAATGAATACAGATATTAATGGGAAATTTTATTTTGGTGCATCGTGCATTAAATGTAGGTATTCTTTTATAATTTACTTGTTTTAATAACTAAAATTATTTGCATCCAGTTTTGAAAACTTTTATTGTTTACGATTTTAACAGGAACATGGAGGATAGAAGCAGTCAGCAATATGAATACTTTTATTAAGGTTCCAAAAGTCATCCCACTCCTATGTGCAGCCACTTTGAGTGTCAACCCATGTACCGCATATAGAATGTTGTACGACTTTGAATCTTTGAAGCCTGGTATGTATACTTGTTCAGTTTTAATCATTTATTGCATCTACAGATGATTGAGTACTAAAACTATTTACTTTCTAAAAATTGCAGGTGAAATAATGGTGGCAATAAACATCTTATTGGGGGGAGGACTAAAT
Source organism: Raja brachyura (assembly GCA_963514005.1). Next base: position 33,585,523 of record OY740809.1, on the reverse strand, counting down.
TAGTTATGTACTGCCAAATCTTTGGACCTTTCACACTGGGCAAATAAATTAATTTTGCTATTTTTTGTCACCCATCAGATTTTGCTTTAATATAGATTTTGCATATATGTTAAAAAGCATAAATGGGCAAAATTGTGGTTATGTTTGGCCCGATTCTGGCAAATAGAATTGCATTCCATTGTATGTTAGCAATTAAAATCGGAATGGTTTACACCAACAGGTCGGAGCACTGTTTGCCTTTTGAAGGATTTACTAAAGATTATATAAAGATCTGAAATTCAGTGTTGTTTTACAGGTGATTCTGTCATACAGAATGCTGCCAACAGTGGAGTGGGCCAAGCTACAATTCAGATAGCCAAAGCTATGAGTTTAAAGACCATTAATGTTATTAGAGACAGGTAAGTATTTGGTGAATATTGTCTACTATAGTATTCATAAAATAACTAAATAATTGAATCAGTTAAGGTATAATCAGCAAGAACACTACTATAATCACACCGAGTTAGCCAAACACAATTTTATATATTGTTAAAGAAGGAACTGCAGATGCTGGAAAATTGAGGGTAACACAAAATGCTGGAGAAACTCAGCAGGTGCAGCAGCATCTATGGAGCGAAGGAGATAGGTTACGTTTTGGGCCGAAACCCTTCTTCAGACTGATAGGGGGTGGGGGGAGGCGGGGGGAAGAAAGGAAAAAGGTTGGAGGAGGAGCCCGAGGGCTGAGGGAGTGGTGGGAAGGGGAGGAGACAGCAAGGGTCAACAGAATTGAGAGAATTCAATGTTCATGCCAAGAGGATGCAGACTCCCCAAGCGGAATATGAGGTGCTGTTCCTCCAATTTGCGATTTTGTTTACTCTGGCCATGGAGGTGGCCCAGGACAGAGAGGTCGGATACGGAATGGGAGGGGGAGTTGAAGTGCTGAGCCACCGGGAGGTCGGGTTGGTTATTGCGGACCGAGCGAGCGGAGGTGTTCGGCGAAACGATCGCCAAGCCTCCGCTTGGTCTCACCGATATGGATCAGCTGGCATCTAGAGCAGCGGATGCAATAGATGAGATTGGAGGAGGTGCAGGTGAACCCCTGTCGGACCTTCAAGGACTGCTTGGGTCCTTGAAAGGAGTGGAGGGGGGATGTAAAGGGACGAGTGTAGCATTCCTTGCGGTTGCAAGGGAAAGTGCCCGGGGAAGGGGTGGAGCAGGAGGGAAGGGAAGAATTGACAAGGGAGTTGCGGAGCGAACGGTCTTTGCGGAAGGCAGACGGGGGGGGGGGGAGATGGGAAGATGTGGCGAGTGGTGGGGTCACGTTGGAGGTGGCGAAACTGGCGGAGGACTATGTGTTGTATGTGCCGGCTGGAAAATTTTATATATTGATCAGTTGAATCCTGATTTTTTAGTGTTGGCAATTTCTAGCTCAATCAAGCACTTCAACCCCCCAAGTCAGCTCATGTAGTTTTGGACTTACAATTGTGATCCCAAACTACAGTTGGATACTTGTAGTTTTGATCATTACAAAACTGAAACAGTTTTTCCATCTCTTAATGTTTTCAGACCAGACATACAGGAGTTATCAGACAGACTGAAGGCAATGGGAGCTGACTATGTGATCACAGAGGAAGCACTCAGAAAACCAGAAATGAAAGAATTATTTAAGGTAGCCATTTGCTCCTCAACATCTGAACAAGAGCTAATTATTTAAATCGTGCACAAAATCAATCGAGGCCATGTGATTTTTGATATAAATGCTTCTAAGGATGTGATTGCTGATTATTCAAAAGCTGCTTTGGTGCACAAAAGTACAAGGAGTAGACAGCCATACATTTAGTTTCCTATTATGTTGGTTGTTGCAACAAACTTGAATTTGCATGTGGGGAAGAATCTGCAGAGCCCACTAGGAAGATAAACAAATGTAGAAGAAATAGTTTGTTCACTTTGACATCATTGACACTGCCCAATCTGCTGAATATTTCTGCCACTTTGCTTTTGGTTTCAGGTTTCAGCCACGGCTCGGACCTGCATTTCACAGCTTCTTCTGTGCTTTGTTAGTTTATACTCTCTTGGACTACTTCATTAATCTATTCACTGAAGTATCTTTAAACCCTGACTACACCCTTTCAGAGCTATTCCCTTTGTCCTATCGATCTCTCCCTCACCCATTCCACAATCTAGAACTAACTTGCATTCTCATCTTCCCAAATCTGATGAAAGGACTTTGACCTGAAATGCTAGCTTTTCACAAATACTGCTAGGACATCAAAGTTTATCCATTATTTTCTGGGTCCATTTACATTTTTTGTGTTTAGATTTTCTTTTAAATAAATTTAAAAAAACTTGTGGCATTGTTTTGAACCACAACTATGTGAAGGAATTAAGCTATGTCCACTTTATTCTTTTGCTATTACGTGAAATCTGAGTTTGCTGTATATAAATCCTTGCATTTAAATGTGCACACAATTACCTCTCAATAACTCAACATGGTATCTTAGTTCATTGATTTTTAAAAATGTTTAATCTGTGTAATTCAATAGAAATCTTGGGGTAGAAGCATTTGTGTAAGTGATTGTTGTTATAAAAAACAATAAGAAACTTAAAAAGGATAGTCTATTGAAGTTTCTATATTGGATGGTGAAAAGATATTTTCACTGGATATGGGATATGGGAAGAGATTAAAACTAAGGACCACATATATCTATAGTAAATCCAAAATGGACTTTTGCAAAAAAAAATTCAGTAATAAGCATAAGGAACTTGTTATCACATTGAATGGTTGTGGCGATAGACAGTGGATTTAAGCTGGATAATAAAACAGAGCTGTAAGTGGAGCAAAATAGATCAATGGCTTGACCTACTTTAGCAGTGACTTGTTTGATCAAAGGTTGTATGCTGTAGAATGATTAGAACGAATTGTGAGGACAAAGATTAAACACATTTCAAACATAATTCAAAGGCTTTGTAGATGACATGTTCTAACAAAAGTAATTTTTGATTAGTGCATTTGTCTAATTATTATTGTGTAAATGTGCATTTTAGCTCCAGCTCTCCCATAAGCTGGAGAATCTCTGTTATTTTCGGTAATATTTATTCATGACCTGAGCAACTGAAAAAATGATTTATTGTGTTTAATTAAATTGTTTGTAATGGGTTCATTAGAAAAAGTGTATATAATAAAATATTTTCTTTAAAGATTTTGCAATATATCTAACCTAATTTCTTTTTATATGCCAATTATTTGCCTGCCTTTATCATTTTCAGTTTTATGTAATGTGTGAGGCATTTAAATCCATGTGGAAATATTTGTGGTTTAATGAGGAAAATATGTGAAGTTCTGACTTTTATTCATTGATGTGCAGGAATGTATGTCCTTATTTTTCAAATAAAAATGCAATCCTTTTGATCCTGTTTCCACAAGTAGGTCGTTCCAAGACCTCGTCTAGCTCTAAATGGCGTAGGAGGCAAAAGTGCCACGGAGATGCTGCGGCATTTAGAGTGAGTAACAAAATTACAGCAAACAGAAATATCAATTTCTGAAGAAGGGTCCCGGCCTGACACTTCACCTTCGACATAGGTTGTATGCAAAGAATTTCACTGTAGCTAGGTACATGTGGCAATAAAGTATCTATTTGTCTGTCTGTCTACCTAATTGTTTTTTGCAACATCATGAATAATATGCTCAAACTGTAGGAACCAATGTTCAGCTGAATTGAGAACACAAAACAGAAAAATAGCTATTGGTCATAATACATATGGGATTTGGTAAATAGTAGCAATAAAACCTTGTATAATATAAATCCTAATAGAAACATAGAAAATAGGTGCAGGAGGAGGCCATTATGCCCTTCGAACCAGCACCGCCATTCATTGTGATCATGGCTGATCGTCCCCTATCAATAACCCGTGCCTGCCTTCTCCCCATATCCCTTGACTCCACTAGCCCCTAGAGCTCTATCTAACGCTCCCTTAAATCCACCCAGTGACTTGGCCTCCACTGCCCTCTGTGGCAGGGAATTTCATAAATTCTCTGGGTGAACCACTCTCAACATTTCATAAATTCTCTGGGTGAAATAGTTTTTTCTCTCCTCAGTCTTAAATGACCTCCCCTTTATTCTAAGACTGTGGCCCCTGGTTGTGGACTCGCCCAACATTGTGAACATTTTTCCTGCATCTAGCTTGTCCAGTCCTTTTATAATTTTATATGTTTCTATAAGATTCCCCTTCATCCTTCTAAACTCCAGTGAATACAAGCCCAGTCTCTTCAATCTTTCCTCATATGACAGTCCCGCCATCCCAGGGATCATTCTCGTGAACCTATGCTGCACTGCCTCAATCACAAGGATGTCCTTCCTCAAATTAGGAGACCAAAACTGTACACAATACTCCAGATGTGGTCTCACCAGAGCCCTATATAACTGCAGAAGAAGCTCTTTACTCCTATACTGAAATCCTCTTGTTATGAAGGCCAACATTCCATTAGCTTTCTTCACTACCTGCTGTACCTGTAAGCCAACTTTCAGTGACCGGTGTCTCAAGGACGCCCAGGTCTCGCTGCACCCCCCCCCCCCCCTTACCTAACCTGACCCCATTGAGATAATAACCTGCCCTCCTATTTTCTATTTTGCCGTCAAAGTGAATAACCTCACATTTATCTATATTATACTGCATCTTCCATGCATCTGCCCACTCACTCAACCTGTCCAGGTCACCCTGCAACCTCCTAACATCCTCTTCACAGCTCACGCTTCCACCCAGCTTTGTGTCATCCGCAAACTTGTTAGTGTTGCTCCTAATTCCCTTTTCCAAATCATTAATATATATGGTAAACAGTTGCGGCCCCAACACCTTTGAAAGGGACTTTCTGGCTACTCTTTGCTGTGTTATACATCTTTTCTTTTAGTTTTATTTTATCCCTAACTTCTATTGTTAGCCATGGTTGCCTCCTACTCGCCTTAGAATCTTTCTTCCTTTCTGGAATGAATAACCATATATCCATATAACAATTACAGCACGGAAACAGGCCCTCTCGGCCCTTCCAGTCCGCGCCGACCATTTATTTTCCCCTAGTCCCATCTACCTGCACTCAGACCATACCCCTCCATTCCCTTCCCGTCCATATACCTATCCACTTTACTTTTAAATGTTAAAATCGATCCTGCCTCCACCACTTCTGCTGGAAGCTCATTCCACACAGCCACCACTCTCTGAGTAAAGAAGTTTCCCCTCATGTTACCCTTAAAGTTCTGTCCCTTAATTCTCATGTCATGCCCTCTTCCCTACCCTCAATGGGAAAAGCTTATCCACGTCAAATCTGTCTATCCCTTTCATCATTTTAAAGATCTCAATCAAGTCCCCCATTAACCTTCTGCGCTCCAAAGAATAAAGATACTATGCTCTGTGCTTTGAACTCAATGTTGTTTTTGATTGTTTTCAATATAACTTATGTTACCACAGGCTATGTCTTATTTTGGATCTTTCTAATTCAGGAAAGGAGGGACGATCGTGACATATGGTGGAATGGCAAAAAAACCTGTTACAGTTCCAGTGGTAAGCAAGTCTGTTTTTCATGTAATATCTTGCTATTTTTTTATGATTCCTTCTGGTTTCCATAGTCAATAAATGCAATTCGATTATTTCAGAATGCATTGGTTTCTTTTTCTTGATAATGTTTGACAGAGTGGCCAATTTATAATAGTATAACATTACAGATAAACATTGCTCTTACAGAATAAGCATGCATTATTTGTACTCCAACAGTGACATTACAAGGTAGCAGTAAAATGCTTAAAATCTGCATGACCCAGACTGTTTGATGGTAATGCAGATCAAATTTAAGCTTCAACCACAATCAAACCATATCCTTTAATTGAAGGGAAATTAATGAGGATAAAAGAGAAAAATTTTAAAAAAGACACAAACTGCTAGAGTAACTCAGCGGGGCAGGCAGAATCTCTGGAGAACATGGATTGGTGACATTTTGGATTAGGACCCTTCTTCAGACTGTTGTAGTAGGGGGGAGAAAGTTGGAAAAGCGAGGTGGGGGCGGAGAAAGTCTGGCGAGTGATAGGTGGATACTCAATGCATTTTGTCTGAACTGGATGAAAAACGTGATATTAGCAGTTCATTCTTTGTTTTTTCCAGGGCGCACTTATCTTCAAAGATGTTAAAATCCGTGGGTTCTGGGTGACACAGTGGAAGCGAGAACATGGGCATGGTGAGAGGACTCAGACGCTGAAATTTGCCTCATGGGTTTTAATAACTTTAATTCTGGCGGCATGTTGCGATATTCAAGGCATGCTGGTCAGCATGCTGGCTATTCAGAAGAAGGGTACAAGCAGGCTTTTGTGATTTCTCTCCATTAAGTTGGCAGTTTGAAGCTGGTTTTAGGGACATCAGACTGCCTTGTTCATTTGTTCAAGTAGCTTGAACAGTATAAATCGGGAATTGAAATTAGAACTTTCAAGTCTGCATGTTATATTTTGAATGTTCACTCAAGTTTTATTTCTCTTTTCTCTAGCGTTGGCAAATCATGCACCTTTCACTCTGATAGACTGACTTTTACCACTCTAGTTTCTAGCTTTATAATAAAATCGCAAGGAGTTGCAACAATGAAAGCCCTTTGTTATATGAGTTGTGACCCCACATGACCATCCATAAACACTTCAACCATTTAACAGAACTTCTTAAGCCTTTTGTGAAAGGAGGTTGAATGTTAATTCACAAATCCTTTAACTTTCCAATTTTCAAGTGTAAGTGTTGAATAACATTTACAGTTAATGTTGCCTCTTATTCTGGGCTCCTCTGCACAAAATAAAACACAGCATTTAAATGCTATCCACTATCTAATTTGTTTTTCAAATCAAGGATTTGTGAATGACCAGTGCCTGATCAGTTCTGTCCAGAAAAGTGATTGTCTTGTTCTATATTTAAGTTGGCAGAACCCCTTAACTGACTATATAATGTGTTCCTGTTTTGTTATCATTTGTTTTCAATATGTCTAGACATAGAGTCATACAGTATGAAACGGGCCATTTGGCACACCATGATCACAGAGACCAGTGGGCACCCTGTCCATATTAAATCTATCTTCCAGCGACTGTGACCATCTATGCCTGGACAACTCAAGTGCTTGTCTAGGCATTTGAATGTCTAGGCATTCATCACTCTCTCAAACAGTGTATTCCAGCTACTCTCTGGGTGGAAAAGACCCCCCATATATCCCCTCTATATCACTTGCCCCATATCCTGAAACTATGTCCTCTAGTTTTATTCACCTCTGCTAAGAGGAAAAGTTTCCTAGTCTACCTATCTATACCCCTCTTCGTAATTATATATAACTCAATCATGACCCCTCTTAGCCTTCTCTGGTGCAAGGACAACAGACTTGCTCTCCCCAGTCTCTCGTAATAACTGTCTTTAATTGAAAGAGGAGTTAATGACCTTCTAATACAAAATCACCCAGGCAGAACTCTTTACGGAGATGGCGCATATTGGGTGTTCTGCATGTGCATTGGTTGGAGGAATAAATTACTCTTTGGAGAACAATGATAACATGATTTCTAAATTTGATCAAATATTAAAGCTAAAATCACAGTGTAAATGTAAATAATCCTTCACTTTGATTAAAACTGTAGACCACAGCAACATTCATGCGAATCACATCTTTTGATGAATGCTTTGCATTTTATTTTTTATGGAAACCAGTGCATTCTATGGTCCGTATTTGTGTAATAAAACAGAACCTGCTGAAAGCATTCAGCGGTTTGGGGAAATGGCCTGGATCGATTGCCTTTCATCAAATTGTGATGTGCAGCATCATCTTTGTTCAACACCATCTTAAATGTTGGCAATGGTCTGTAATGTAATTTTGATTGCACTGTGCATTTAGCTTAAATATCTGACCACGATTAGGAACGACATAATGTATGCCCCAATATCATCGAGCCACCTGCTGTGCTGAATACTAAACACTTGCAGGGAGCAGCTATTGTGGTCAGCAAAAGCCTTTATGTATCAATCAGTGCTGTTAAGGCTGTCAATTTGCTGCTGCCCATTTCCAATCCCACTCTGGTAAACATTTTGGCTGAGTTCCAGCACCAGTTTACTGATGTCTCATTTAGAGTATCGAGCTGAAACAACAAGAGAGTGAGCAGCACCTTACGCCGCAACATTACTTGATCACTGTGGTAACATTGGAAAATCTGGAAATACACATTGTTAAAGAAGGAACTGCAGATGCTGGAGAATCGAGGGTTACACAAAAAGCTGGAGAAACTCAGCGGGTGCAGCAGCATCTAAGGAGCGAAGGAGATAGGCGACGTTTCGGGTCGAGACCCTTCTTCAGACTGGTCAGGGATCAAGGAAACGAGAGATATAAACAGTGATGTGGAGAGATAAGGAACAATGAGTGAAAGATATGCAAAAAAGTATTGGTGACAAAGGAAGCAGGCCATTGTAAGCTGTTTGTGGTGTGAAAATGAGAAGCTAGTGCGACTGGGGAGGGGGGGGGGGGGAGATGGAGAAGGAATGTCAGGGCCAGAGGGCTGAGGGAGAGGTGGGGGGGAGGCAGTCTGGGTTAACAGAATTGAGAAAATTCAATGTTTAAGCCCAGAGGATGCAGACTCCCCAAGCGGAATATGAGGTGCTGTTCCTCCAGGTGTTGATCACTCTGGCCGTGGAGGAGGCCCAGGACCGAGAGGTCGGATACGCAGTGGGAGGGGGAGTTGAAGTGCTGAGCCACCGGGAGGTCGGGTTGGTTATTGCGGACCGAGCGGAGGTGTTCGGCGAAACGATCGCCCAGCCTCCGCTTGGTCTCACCGATGTAGATCAGCTGGCATCTGGAGCAACGGATGCAGTAGATGAGGTTGGAGGAGGTGCAGGTGAACCTCTGTCGGACTTGGAATGACTGCTTGGGTCCCTGAAAGGAGTGGATGGGGGAGGTGAAGGGACAAGTGTAGCATCTCTTGCGGTTGCAAGGGAAAGTGCCCGGGGAAGGAGTGGAGCGGGAGGGAAGGGAAGAATTGACGAGGGAGTTGCGGAGGGAGCGGTCTTTGCGGAAGGCAGACAGGGGGGGAGATGGGAAGATGTGGTGAGTGGAGGGGTCACGTTGGAGGTGACGAAACTGGCGGAGGACTATCTGTTGTATGCGCTGGCTGGTGGGGTGAAAGGTGAGGACCAGGGGGACTCGGCCCTTGTTGTGAGTGGGGGAATGGGGAGAGCGGGCAGTGTTGCGGGGTGTGGAGGAGACCCTGGTGCGAGCCTCATCTATAGTGGGGGAGGGGAAACCCCGTTCTCTGAAGAACGAGGACATTTGCGATGACCTGGTGTGGAACACGTCATCCTGGGAGCAGATGCGGCGTAGACAGAGGAGACGGAGGAGCAACCCATACCCATCCACTGACACCCTCCTCCGCCTAGCAGAGTTGGTCCTTGCCCTCAACAACTTTTCTTTTGACTCCTCCCATTTCCTCCAAACACAAGGCGTAGCTATGGGCACACGCATGGGCCCTAGCTACGCCTGCCTCTTTGTCGGGCACGTCGAACAATCTTTGTTCTTGGCGTACCAGGGCCCCACCCCCGACCTTTACCTCCGTCACATTGACGACTGCTTTGGTGTCACCTCCTGCACCCACGCAGAACTGACTGACTTCATCCATTTCACCACCAACTTCCATCCGGCACTCAAATATACTTGGACCATTTCCGACATTTCCCTACCATTCCTTGACCTCACCATCTCTATTGCAGGTGATACACTCCTGACTGACATCCACTACAAACCAACTGACTCCCACAGCTACCTGGACTACTCTTCCTCCCACCCTGCTTCCTGTAAGGACTCCATCCCCTATTCCCAATTCCTCCGTCTACGCCGCATCTGCTCCCAGGATGACGTGTTCCACACCAGGTCATCGCAAATGTCCTCGTTCTTCAGAGAACGGGGTTTCCCCTCCCCCACTATAGATGAGGCTCGCACCAGGGTCTCCTCCACACCCCGCAACACTGCCCTCTCTCCCCATTCCCCCACTCACAACAAGGGCCGAGTCCCCCTGGTCCTCACCTTTCACCCCACCAGCCAGCGCATACAACAGATAGTCCTCCGCCAGTTTCGTCACCTCCAACGTGACCCCTCCACTCGCCACATCTTCCCATCTCCCCCCCTGTCTGCCTTCCGCAAAGACCGCTCCCTCCGCAACTCCCTCGTCAATTCTTCCCTTCCCTCCCGCTCCACTCCTTCCCCGGGCACTTTCCCTTGCAACCGCAAGAGATGCTACACTTGTCCCTTCACCTCCCCCATCCACTCCTTTCAGGGACCCAAGCAGTCATTCCAAGTCCGACAGAGGTTCACCTGCACCTCCTCCAACCTCAACTACTGCATCCGTTGCTCCAGATGCCAGCTGATCTACATCGGTGAGACCAAGCGGAGGCTGGGCGATCGTTTCGCCGAACACCTCCGCTCGGTCCGCAATAACCAACCCGACCTCCCGGTGGCTCAGCACTTCAACTCCCCCTCCCACTGCGTATCCGACCTCTCGGTCCTGGGCCTCCTCCACGGCCAGAGTGATCAACACCGCAAGTTGGAGGAACAGCACCTCATATTCCGCTTGGGGAGTCTGCATCCTCTGGGCTTAAACATTGAATTTTCTCAATTCTGTTAACCCAGACTGCCTCCCCCCCACCTCTCCCTCAGCCCTCTGGCCCTGACATTCCTTCTCCATCTCCCCCCCCCCCCCTCCCCAGTCGCACTAGCTTCTCATTTTCACACCACAAACAGCTTACAATGGCCTGCTTCCTTTGTCACCAATACTTTTTTGCATATCTTTCACTCATTGTTCCTTATCTCTCCACATCACTGTTTATATCTCTCGTTTCCCTGATCCCTGACCAGTCTGAAGAAGGGTCTCGACCCGAAACGTCGCCTATCTCCTTCGCTCCTTAGATGCTGCTGCACCCGCTGAGTTTCTCCAGCTTTTTGTGTAACCCTGGAAATACACATGCCTGACACTGGGTGAATAGGGAAATTAGTACAAAATTCTAATCCGCTATTACTTCCACCAATTTATTTATATTTAATTTCCTAGGCGTGTATTTTACATGTTACAGGATGGAAATCCACTTTTTTTTAAAACTGTGTTTCCACTTTGTCAGATTTGGTGCAGGAAATGATTTCCCAGTTGTGTGGCTTCATTGAAGAGGGGAAACTGAAGGCACCAATTTGCACTGAGGTTCAATTCCAGGACTATCAAACTGCCCTCAAAGCGGCTACCACACCATTTACATCCAGCAAGCAGATTCTAATCATGTGATGTGGGTCTTTTCAGTCTGTAAGTAATCCATGTCAGAAATCAAAGTCAGAAAGAACAGTCGGAAATATAAAGACTTTCTAGTGTAACTTGAGGTTTCATGAATATTCATCGATAGAAGCAGTAAATTAACTGGATCTATGCAATGAAAACACCACTTTGTATCATATAAATTGTCTATTTTTTTCCTTTCTCCCCATCTGTTTTATCTTGACCGTAGCCCTGTAATCATGTTGATTCTGACAGATATAATCTCAAGTTCTGAATTAATTTTGAGTTTATTGTGAACATGAGAAAATGAAACATGAGTGACCCATTTGACTTTTTGGCCATTTGCCTGCTCTGTGATTCAGTAATAGATGACCCCTTATCTCCATGCCACATTTTTGCACAGTTCCATTATCCCTTGATTCCTTCCAGATTATCTTTCTGGAATATACTCATGACTGAGCCTCCGCAGGTTTCTTCTGGTTGAGATGTAAAAAAAAACACATAGAAACATAAAATGCTCAGCGGGTCACAGGCAGCACCACTGGAGAAAAGGAATAGGTGATGTTTCAGGTCGAGACCCTTCTACGGTCTCCATCGTTTTGTGTCCATCTTCAATATAAACCAGCACCTGCAGTTCCTTCCTACACATAGAAAACATCATCTCACACACACTTCCCTATGTCAAGCCTCATAGTAAATTTACATTGAAATAATTTTACAATAGTCCAAAAATTGGGAGATTGCAGGCCCAGTCTGCTTAATCTTTGCTCATATGACAAACAACTTGGTGAACCTTTGCTGCGCCTCATCAATTGTATGAATGTACTTCCCTCTGTAGGGAAAACAGACATGTATACTGTCATCCAAATGAAGTCTCACCAGAAAAAAGCACATCTTTCAAACTCGCCACCTTAGAAAAGTACTCTATATATTCCTGCAAAACTGGTTGACTTTACATTTATTTATCAGTAATGACGTTTCGCATTCATCTAATCTGTCCTTACCCCACAGAAGTTTATCTACACCATCCTCACAGCCCACACTGCCACCCAGCTTAACTTCAGCAAACGTGGATTATTCTTGCTCCCCCTCATCCAAATCATTTGTACAGATTGTGAATATTTGGGGCCATCACGTATTCCTGGCATCCCACCATCCAACCAATTTAATGCTAACAGATTGTAAAATCAGAGGCTACAGGCATTAAATCACATTATTTATCCAAAGTTTACTTTAATTGCAAAAATGCATGTCTTTTTTACAATGGTAAATGTCAATCTTTCTAGGTAATAAATTAACTCTTTAATATTGGGTATATTTCTCCATCGAGACAAAATAAGTTGTAATCTTTTATATGAATACTGTGAATTAACATGTTGGGGAGCATTTGAATTTTACTTTACATCCATTAATAACAATCAACATAAAAAGAAAATCTGAATTAACAAATGCTTTAATGCTCATAGCATTAAATCTTATCAAGTTTGTTTTTACATCCACACTGCACAGTTACACGAAACAACAGCAGGCCTAACGACTGAACGTTTCGACAGTGTTATTATTTACCCGAGTTAATTTTGTTTTACCAATTCCTATCAAGCAACGGGTATGTCAAAAGCACATTTTTTTCAAGCTGACAAACTGTGTGGTCCAGCTTTGTATGAAATTAAAATTACCACCATATTACTTTTTAACAAAATCATGGAAAGCAGCAACAACGAAACGTTCAGATATTTTGGGACAATACAGAAGAACAAAGTTGTAAAATATAGTCTCTTGTATAAATAGTTGGTGATTTTTATAACATTCATGTAAAACTAACCCATCTGATCATATTCAAAATGCAGTTACCAAGCATTTATCCGTGATATTGCTTATATGTTTTCCACTAAAATTAATAGATATTTTATCAGTCCACGCAGAGAACTGTCCTTGAGTCTTTGATTTCTGCTGCCACATTTCATCAGTATTCTCTCAAATGTCCGATAAGTAACTGTGATTCTTTTGACAAACGAAGTATGCCACCAACTGACCATTACAGATCATCATAGTCATGCCGATAACTGAAAAAGAAAAAAGAAAAATAATTTATGCTCATAATTATCACCATTCTCAGCTTTAAATAGTATGACTTTGAACTGCGCAGATAGTTTTACAATACTTTGTAATATACATCGAGGTTAATATTTTTCACAGATCTCATCTCATAAAATTAACAATTCTACAATGTATTGAAATATAAAACTAAAGCTGTAGACAAAGGTCGGCACAGTGGCGTGGTGGTAGAGTTGCTGCCTTACAGCGCCGGATTCGATCCCGACTATGGGTGCTGTCTGTACGGAGTTTGTACGTTCTCCCCGTGACCTGCGTGGGTTTTCAGAGATCTTCGGTTTGCTCCCACACAGGTATGTAGGTAAATTGGCTTGGTAAATGTAATAAATTGTCCCTAGTGTGTGTAGGATAATTTTAATATGCGTGGATCGCTGGTCGGCGCGGAAGTGGTGGGTTGAAGGGCCTGTTCCTGTGGTGTAACTCTAAACTAAACATTAGCGAGAAAATTCAAAACCAATTTATTTCATGAAAAATGTCAAGCATCGCTGTTTATATTTGAAATAGAACACTGGGATGCAGGGCATATTTGTGGTTCAGCCACGGCTAGAGTATTATCTTCAGTTATGCCTATCGTACTTTAGGATAAAGACTTTGGAGAGTGAGCAGAATGAGTTTACCAACGTGATCCCAGGGATGAGGGACCTTTGTCACATGGATAGAATGCAGAAGCTGGAGTTGCAAAAGATTTAATAGGAACCCGAGGGGTAAATTTATCCATACAAAGGAGGGTGGTGGGTATATGGAACGATCTGCCTGAGAAGGTAGGTGAGGCAGATATAACAACATTGAAAAGACATTTACACTGGTACATGGATTGGAAGGATTTAGAGGTATATGGGCCCAACATGGGCAGGTAGGACTAGTGTAGATGGGGCATCTTGGTTGGCATGGGCAGCTTGGGCCGAAGGACCTGTTTCTGTGCTATATGACTCTAATCATGGAAGAAAACTGCTCCCACTGGCAGAATGGTTCAGATCTGGGCGACAGAATAAAAGTGATTTGCAACAGAATCAAAAGTAGTTATTTGTTTATTAACGTCAGCTTTTGGCATTTTCAATGTTTAACGCCATTAATCCTTAATTTTTACTAATTTAGTGGGAACTGAAAGGAAACAGTCTAAAGGGACCATTATTTTATTGTGTTAAAGACATCAAATATTATCATATTTCTGAGTTTATGATTTATTTCATTTAAACCAATTATGCTAATATCAGATCAGCATGGTAAATAATTCACTTGACCTCTGTTAAGCAGTAAAGAAATGTAGTGTTTATTGTCCAGTAACTTTTGACAGATGGAAGAATCTATTACACTTTTTGTAATTTTTAAAGAAAGGCTGATCATACTCACGTATTGCAACCCACCATTGCCATGCTACAGGGAATGCACCCATCACTGTAAATGAAATGAAAAGTCAATTTACCGACTTTGTAATGATCAGACATCAGATCTTGACATGGCAATAAGATAGCATCTAAAACATGGTGAATCTTACTGTACAGACTCAGGGTGGTCTACTGTCATACACTCTTATACTTGGTATGATTGTGCCTAAGGTATGTCAAGGTTGTCACTGAACTGGATACGAAAAAATAATATCACTATACTTAGTTTAGTTAATTGTCACGTATGCCAAGGTACAGTGAAAAGCTTTATGTTGTGTGCTAACCAGCCAGCGGACAGACTATACATCATTACAATCATGATACAGGATAAAGGGAATAACATTTAGTGCCATGATAGTCCGAAGGTTCCAATGATTCTCGTCATTACATGTACATAGGTGACAATAAAGTACCATTGAGCTTTAAATCAGCAAAATTATAAAACGTGGGCCTGACTGGAAATATTAATGTATATTTTGGTTCCAACATTAATGGGGCATTACTGTAAATTGTAAGCATAAATCAGTGAAATAAATTGTGTTTTTCATTTGCCTCACTGCTTATTTCTGAATTAAGGCCCTGGGGGAATAGTAATGTGCAACGTCTCTGAAAACAGTAAAGAGTGAACAAAGCTTGATCTTTGAATTCTCACCTTTGCTTTCAAATCACCAAATCATTTCAGAATAGAGGGAAACCATTTGCCCACCAATTCTCAACCAGCACCCAGAAGAGCAGTCCTCCCTATTCCATTCACTCAGTTCTTGATGAAAATCCTCTAAATTATTTTCCCTCGTGTCACCTCTCCACGTTCTCCAAAGATGCTACCTGCCAAAGATAGGGGGCGCCGTCCAGTTGGTATGGCTGCCCTGCCTGCAGCTGTCTGTCTTTTAACTTCTTTCTTTTATTTTTAGTGAGTTTTAGTGTTTTGTATTTGCAATCTATTCTTTTTTATGTGGGGGGTGGGGGAAACTGCTTTTCCTGGTCCCTACCTGGTCGGGGAGGCAGCTTTTCTCCGGGTCTGGAGCGGCGTTTCCTGAGGGGACCGCCCAGAACCTCGGCTTCAGAGGCTGCGCAGCGCTGGAGCACCATCGTGGAACGGAGCGGGCGATGCCTTGCCCGGGTCGCCGCGCTGGAGCTCCGGAATGCTGAGACCGCAGGTGAACATCACGGAGCTGCGGGACTGTGGGGCGGGCGGCTGTGGGCTGCGAACGTTTACATCGGGAGCCTGGGATCTCTCGGCGAGATCACCAGTGGTGGAGCTCCATCCAGTGCGGCCTTGTCAGCTTCGGAAGCCACGGACTCCGGTAAGGAAGCGGCCGTTCCAGGTGTCCCAGCCGCTGTGAGGATTCTCCCGACGCCGGAGCACCATCACCCGGTGAGAAGGCCTAAAACATCGGGCCGCCGTAGCGCCGACTGCGGAGGCCTCAATAGGCCCGACTATGGGTGGACATGGGGATGGGACTGGACTTTGTGCCTTCCCCCACTGTGGGAACCATTGTGGGGGGATGTTTTTATGTTTATTGTTAATTCTTTAGTGTTGTGTCTTATCTTTATCTGTGTGCTGTGCGGCAAGTCAAATTTCACTGCACCAATTGGTGTATGTGACAATAAATGTCCTTTTTCCTTTTGACCTGCTAAGTTGTTCCAGCACTTTGTGCCTTTACTGGATGTTTGTTTCTTTCTTTCCCTTACCCTGTTTAATTTGATTTTGATCTGAATATGTATGCAACAGGCTTCAGGTTGGTGCCAACCCAAATAGAAGAAATGGAAGAGAGAACAATAAAGATTCAGAAAACATAGGCTTGCATTCTTGATAAAAACCCACTATTGCCATCTTCATGAGCCATCTTCCATTGACCCATCTTCCAGTTAGTGTTAAAGTGCCTTTAGTTTTGAAATTTTCCTCGTGGGATTTGAATTTATGTTTTCTGACTGCTTGCTTGAGACTACTGATCCAGAAGTGGAGCCAGTACACTGACACATGTTTCTACTTCCACTGGTCTTGCCTGTCTCCTGGCAGACTAGCTTGATAAATATACAAGAAGGACTGAAAGAGAGTTTATCAGTCGCCATCTCGACGGTCTAGGACTCACCAAGCAGGGAAGCAAAGAACAATTAGAGTAACATGCACTTGGTAAAACAACAACATTAAAATTACTGTCATATTTCCAATTATGCTTTTAATTGTGATGAGTTATTTAGAGTACTCACGAGCAGAACTCAGTACGACATGGCTCAGTGTAACGGTGACTGAGTAATCCCAAATCCACTTCTTAACTATAGCCGCAAACACCAGACCACTGATGAAATAGGTGAGTTCCATGGACAGCAGGATCACTAGGAGCATTGAAATGAACAGTACAAATTGAGCTCAAAATCTTAACTCTTAATATAAAATCAGATAGATAAAACAGACAAATAATCCTATTTTATTTTAGTATCACCATAACACCGTACCTATTTATACTCTTGTACCTCTAGACGTTAATATTCCAACATTTCCTGGGCTTTGCAACTCCAATCCTTTTGTCTCACGCCTTTTGTCTTTTCAACTCTGGCTCTTGTCCAACCATCTACCTATCACTCACCTGTATTCACTTATTACCTGCCACGCTTTGTCCTGCCCCTCCTCTCTTCCAACTTTTGGCTCTGCCCTCCACAATCGACTCCGCCCGCCATAATCAGTCAAAATGTATCCTGACCTGAAACATGTCTCTTAAATCTTGTAATTGTCCCTGCCTCCATCACTTCCTCGGGCACCTCATTTCATATGGCCATTGCCCTGTTTAATTTAGATAGTTTCAAGCCTGAGAATTCTAAATTGCTAACCATCCTTTCCCATGAGCTAAGGTGCCCAATCAAACCTTTGCTGATTATTGTCAATATTTATTGCAAATCCCACTGCAAGTCCATTAGAAAAAGGTAAGATGCATAAGCCACAAATAAACAAGAACACTTAAATAAACATTATATTATCACTGTCTGATAAGAATAAAGAAATATTATAATTCAAATATAAGATCCACATCAGGTGTTAAACAGGTTCTTACAAATGCTGGTAATCTGATTGCTATGTATGTTTTAACATGGAACTGCAGATGCTTGGTTTATACCACAAATAGACACAAAATGCTGGAGTAATTCAGAGGGACAGGCAGCATCTCGGGAGAAAATGGATAGGTGATTTTTCATAAGGTCATAAGGAATAGGAGCATTCAGCCCATCAAGCCTACTCTGCCATTCATTCATGGCTGATCTATCTCTCCCTCCTAACCCCATTCGCCTGCCTGCTCGCCATAACCTCTATCATACTAATACTAATCAAGAATCTATCTCTGTCTTAAATATATCCACAGACTTGGTCTCCGCAGACTTCTGTGGCAAAGTATTCCACAGATTCAATACCCTCTGCCGAAAGAAATTTCTCCTCATCTTCCTAAAAGAACGTCCTTTAATTCTGAAGCTATGATTTCAAGTTCTACACTCCCACTAGCGGAAACATCCTCTTCACAACCAAGTGTTTCGCTATTCTGTATGTTTCAATGAGGTCCCCCCTCATTTTTCTAAACTCTAGCGAGTACAGGCCCAGTGCCGACAAACGCTCAGCATAGGTTAACCTATTATTAATTTCACAACTTTAGGAAGTTGTAACAGACGTTTTTCTGCATTGTTCACTCTGTTTCTCTTCCTATAAATGTGATCTGCTGGTTTCATTTTACATTTTGCAAGCTTAGTAGTTTATGCAGAATATAAATAGCAACATCCCCCAACACTATTTGTTAATCAGCAAAAAGCTATTGCTAGGCACAGTCCTGCAATTTTGGTCTCCAAATGGCAATTAATGCTCTTGCTGTGCGGCATTCATCTGAAAGAAAAATGACATTACTTGAGGCAGGCCAGAATGGACTCAGCCATTGCAACTTGCTGGAACTCCAATAGCCCAATATAGAACATAATACGACTCCAGGGTACTTTGTTAAGTACCGTAACTAAAGTACTCTAATTTTGAAACCCCTTCCATCAAATGTTATTTTTCTTACCTAGGTATTTCGGGCTAGACATTGAAGCTTGTGTTTTAAAGTCAAATGGAAACAACCCATCGAATAACTCAAGCCTGTAACACATAAAACCATTTCAGGAACATAAGGATATAGGAAATGGAAACAGGAGTTAGCCATTCAGCCCCTCATCCCTGTCCCGTCATTGAATAAGATCATGGCCAATCAATAAACTTAATTAGCATTTTTCTGCACAAATTCCAATTCCCAAAATAATCAGCCATAGATTCTGCAACAATTCATGACCTACACAGTGAAGACATTTATTCTCACCTTTTCTCTAAATGTCCTTATTTTGAGACTGGCCTCTGGTTCCTGACACCCCAGCCAGTGGAACATCTCCACATCCAACACATTTAAGTGCCTTCAGGCCAAATGGAAGAGAAAAGTGAAAGGTCTTTATGGAGCTTACTGTTCCAAAGAATAAATTCTACCTACATTTAATTATTGCCATAAATGGTCATCTCATAAGCTGGAGTGTAAGTCTACTGAATGGTCATCGCATAAGCTGGAGTGTAGCCCCGATCACCCAACCTACCTCATTAAGACCCTTGAATATTTTCTTATCTGCACTTACTCTGTAACTGTAAAATGATAACACTGTAACATTGCCCTCTGATATTTTTTGTTTTGCACTACCTGTTGTACTTGTGTGTAGCTTGATTATACTTATGTATAGTATGATTGGACTGGATAGCATGCAAACAATTGTTTTCACTGCATCTTGGTACGTGACAAGATTAAACCGAAATTAATACCAATAAATTATATATAAATTACACACACATTTTAAAAGACAGTGAAAGCTAAAAGACTGTGCAAAAGAACAAGACATTTGTGCACACCACAAAAAGACATTACATTGACCTAAGTGACTCAAGTGCTTATTCAGACACTCCTTAAACACTGTCAGCAACTCAGCTTCCACCCTAGTAATGTACTGTATTTCAGCTACTCACCACACTCTGGGTGAAAAAAAGGTACTCCTAAAAATGCCCTGTAAATCACGTACCCTTTACTCTAACTCTTTGTCCATTAGGTCGATTCACCTCTGATAATTCAAGTCAAGTCACTTTTATTTATATAGCACATTTAAAAAACAACTCTCGTTGCCCAAAGTGCTTTACATTGGTATAAGAATAGTATAACAAACAACGGTGGTTCATAGATGAAATACAAACATCACTACATACATATAGCCCTCACTCAGAGGACGTCAAGAACGGCTTAGGAGTAGAGATGAGTTTTTAGCCTCGACTTAAAGGAGTCAATGGAGGGGGCAGTTATGATGGGGTGAGGGATGCTGGAAATAATTTCTGCAGATGATTCTATTTAAAACATTCATACCTTCAATGTGGTTGGCTTTATATACTTCGACCATGATCCTTTTTAACCTCCTTGACTCAAGGGAAAACAGCCCCATCTGACTCTCTATGCCCATGAGTGGACTTCATCCCTTCTAGCCGAGTCATTGGAACCAATGGGTACCTGACCTGACTGTTCACCCTTCCCCTTCACAATCTCCTACAGATGTTCCAAGGCACTTGTTTAAGTGATGAATAACGATAGCCTCTCCAATGTCTGATCAACAAATAATCAAAAGTGTTTGAAGAAAATTACTAGAAAAAATACCATAATTTCAAACTCCCCCAAGGTTTTAACATCGAGCTCCCCTTAGGTGTTGACTCCAGGGCAATTCTGGTGAGTTGGCCACCTTGCTAATGTGGGTTTTTCTCTTTCAAGTCTGCAGGTAAAAGGGTTGTGCAAAATTCTCTTTCCTCCCCTAAGCATTATTTTCCAACATGTTCCAAAAGGATTGGTGAATAGGTGAAGCTCCCCCTGTATATCTTACCTGAATGCACCAAAGCAGACACTTCCGATCATGTAATAGAGGGTGTAGAATACCATCAAACAGAGCAGTAGATTAAAGAAGACAGCCTAAGAAAGTATAAACCAACATGGATTAGATTTCATTTAAACTAGCTAAACAAAGAGGGTGAGGTTACCTTAACCAAACCTTCACAAGTTTAAACCCATAGATGGAGCAATAGTCTCGCGTTCTGCTTTCCAATGAAGTCAATGCAAATTCATTCTCGAGATGGTTTCCTACCTGGTAAAATTGGTTACACTTACCCCGATTGAAGTTCTTGTAAAGTGCACTATAACCAAAAGGTTGTACAAGATATTGGTGAGGCCACATTTGAAGTATTGTGTTGTGTTTTGATCACCCTTTTTTCAGTAATTAAGCAGAAAAAAGTGCAATGAAGATTTACGAGGATAGACACAAAAAGCTGGAGTAACTCAGCGGGACAGGCAGCATCTCTGGAGCGAAGGATGACGTTGCGGGTCGAGACCCTTCTTCAGACAGTCTGAAGAATGGCCTCAATCCGAAACGTAACCCATTCCTCCCCTGCAGAGATATTGCCTGTCCTGCTGAGTTACTCCAGCATTTTGCATCTAATTTGGTTTAAATCAGCATCTGCAGTTCCTTCCTACAGATTTACGAGGATGTTGCCTGCACTCGAGGGTCTGAGCTACAGGGAAAGTTTAGGCGGGCTAGGACTTTATTTCTTGGAGGACAGGAGGCTGAGGGGTGATCTTGTGGAGGTGTATAAAATCATGAGGAGAAAAGATAGAATCTTTTCCCCAGTGTCGGGGAATCAAGAACTAGAAGGCGTAGGTTGAAGGTGAGAGGGGCAAGGATTTTTTACACAAAGGGTCGTGGGTATATGGAATGAGCTGCAATAGGAGGTAGTTGTGGTAGGTACTATATCAGTATTTAAAAGACACTTTGACAGGGACATGGATAGGAAAGGTTTTTGAGAGATATGGGTCAAACACAGGGAAATATCGTTTGGGACTAACGTAGATTTTATAGGAAAGATATTGTCAAGCTTGAAAGGGTTCAGAGAAGATTTACGAGGATGTTGCCAGGAGAAGAGGGTGAGAGGAGGACTCTCTCTAACTTCTACAGGTGCACAGTAGAAAGCATGCTGACTGGTTGCATCATTGCTTGATTTGGCAACTTGATCGCCCTGGAGAGGAAAAGACTACAAAAAGTAGTAAACACTGCCCACTCCATCATCGACTCTGACCTTCCTTCCATAGAGGGGATTTATCGCAGTCGCTGCCTCAAAAAGGCTGGCAGTATCGTCAAAGACCCACACCATCCTGGCCACACACTCATCTCCCTGCTACCTTCAGGTAGAAGGTACAGGAGCCTGAAGACTGCAACGACCAGGTTCAGGAATAGCTACTTCCCCACAGCCATCAGGCTATTAAACCTGGCTCGGACAAAACTCTGATCATTAATAACCCATTATCTGTTATTTGCACTTTATCAGTTTGTTTATTTATTCATGTGTGTATATATGGTATATGGACACACTGATCTGTTTTGTAGTAAATGCCTTCTATCTTCTGTTGTGCTGAAGCAAAGCAAGAATTTCATTGTTCTGTCATGGACACATGACAATAAACTCACTTGAACTTGAGCTATAGGGAGAGGTTGAGTAGGCTGGGTCTCTATTCCTTGGAGTGCAGGAGGATGATGGGTGATCTTATAGAGGTGTACAAAATCATGACAGAAATAAATGCACAGTGTCTCTTGCCCAGAGTAGGGGAATTGTCAACCAGAGGACATAAGTTCAAGGTGAAGGGGAAAATATTTAATAGGAATCTGAGGGGTAACTTTTTCACACAAAGGGTGCTGGGTGTATGGAACATGTTGCCAGAGGATGTAGTTGAGGCTGGGATTATCCCAACGTCTAAGAAACAGTTAAACAGGTACATGGATAGGACAGGTTTGGAGGGATATGGACCAAGCGTAGGCAGGTGGGGCTAGTGTAACTGGGGCATGTTGACTGGTGTGGGAAAGTTGGGCCGAAGGGCCTGTTCCCACACTGTAGCACTCTATGACTCTAGTGTAGATGGGGCATCTTGGTCAGCATGGACAAGTTTGACAAAAAGGGCCTGTATAACTTGTATTCTATGACGTACATGAAGATGACATTGTGAAATGGGTGAATTATAACATTGAGGTATCTGTGACCTAACAGATGACACTACAGAGGTTGTCTCTGTCGCTGAGCACCCCACTGCAGGCAGTCATGATGAAAGTGGCAATAACAGTAATGATCCATATAAAAAGGTGGGTATGGATCAGCAAATAAAATTAGATATAATGAAAAGGAATTGCAGATGCTGGTTTATACCAAAAATAGACACAAAACGCTGGAGTAACTCCACAGGTCAGGCAGCATCTCAGGAGAAAGTGAAGTTGGGACCCTGCTTCAGATAAAATTAGATGATCAGTACATTACATTTTAGTGTAAAAAACATATCTTCACCCAACATGACACTACAGTTCTTACTGAATCAAAGAAAAATCAATCAAGAAGAAACAAAACTTATAAACTAATGATTCTAGAGGATATTTACCGATAGAACAAGCCCATTGTTTTATATATATATATACACACACACACATATATATATACACCTATTATAATATATACATACAAACACACGTGTATGTATGTATATATTATAATAGGTAATATATATACCGCATAATAGTTTGCTGTCTCCACTTTATTGCAATATTACTTAAGGATATGTGTAGTTCGTTGAAGCACTCATCGAGATGAACAAAGGCAATGATTCAGAAACAAGTAAATGCAGATGCGGATTTGCAAAGTAAAAAGACACCATTTGTTGTGGGAACGTTGATTGTGTCCGCTGTTGGTGCGAACGTTTGCCACCAACACAGGATGAGCGAGTGAAGCCGGGCCCCTTCACTCACCTCTGGCCATCTCGTACCTTAGTTCCAGCGACTCGCGCTTTGCAAGCCATGTGAGTAAGTTAGAGGAGCCCACACTGTGCCGGGAACCGTTCCTTCTCACGCATTCTTGCCGGTTTCGCTCTCAGACCAGCGTCTGCCTTCACTGCCCCGACCCAAAGAGAGAGATAATCCCGTCCACAGAGAGAGAGAGAGAGAGAGAGAGAGAGAGTTGGCAGCAGGGGACTTAATGCTGGACAGCACCAACCCCCACGACCGCGCGTCACAAATTGTCTTGGTTGCAAACAGAATTTTGCGAAAAACAAAAGACTTAAAGAAATCTGAAATAAGGGCAACACGACCCAGGAAGTAAAGGTGTCGCAAGCAAGGAAGGTTACAAATTGAGAACGTCGACCTCTGAGGGTTTAATGTTCTAGTATTGCATGCACTTGCAACACAGGAGGCCGCCGTTCGGCGGATAATGCCTTTCCAGCTCTTTAACATCGCGAGCCGATTCGTCCTATAACCAGGACCATTACGTTGAAGGTTACACAAAAAGCTGGAGAAACTCAGCGAGTGCAGCAGCATCTAAGGAGCGAAGGAGATAGGCGACGTTTCGGGTCGAGACCCTTCTTCAGACTGGTCAGGGATCAGGGAAACGAGAGATATAGACGGTGATGTGGAGAGATAAAGAACAATGAATGAAATATATGCAAAAAAGTATCGATGATAAAGGAAACAGGCCATTGTAAGCTGTTTGTAGTGTGAAAATGAGAAGCTAGTGCGACTTGGGTGGGGGAGAGATGGAGAGAGAAGGAATGCCAGGGCCCGAGGGCTGAGGGAGAGGTGGGGAGGGGAGGAGGCAGCCTGGGTTAACAGAATTGAGAAAATTCAATGTTTAAGCCCAGAGGATGCAGACTCCCCAAACGGAATATGAGGTGCTGTTCCTCCAACTTGCGGTGTTGCTCACTCTGGCCGTGGACGAGGCCCAGGACCGAGAGGTCAGATACGGAATGGGAGGGGGAGTTGAAGTGCTGAGCCACCGGGAGGTCAGGTTGGTTATTGCGGACCGAGCGGAGGTGTTCGGCGAAACGATCGCCCAGCCTCCGCTTGGTCTCACCGATGTAGATCAGCTGGCATCTGGAGCAACGGATGCAGTAGATGAGGTTGGAGGAGGTGCAGGTGAACCTCTGTCGGACTTGGAAGGACTGCTTGGGTCCCTGAAAGTCCCTGCAAGAGATGCAAAATAATAAACATCTTCCAATCTGCCCCCGTCTGCCTTCGGCAAAGACCGCTCCCTCCGCAACTCCCTTGTCAATTCTTCCCTTCCCTCCCGCTCCACCCCTTCCCCGGGCACTTTCCCTTACAACCGCAAGAGATGCAAAATAATATTCTCCAGCATCTGCAGTTCCTTCTTTAACACCATTACTTTGAATGTCTGAAGAAAGGTCTCGACCCGAAGTGACACCAATCTATGTTCTGAACAGATGCTGCCTGATCCACTGAGAATTACTCCAGCGCTTTGTGTTTTTTTTTCACCATTGTCCCCATCAAATATATTTTTATTCAGTATTCAGTATTTACTTTAATGTCATTTCACTGAGTATTTACATACACAGAAGAAACGAAAATTTGTTTCTCAATCAGTTCCTGTCAGTGCAGTTAATAAAAGCAGAATAAATACATACAACTTTAAAATTAACATATCTAAAATAGACCTAAAAATTGAACTAAAATCAGACATTCAGACCGAACAGTGGCTTTGCCTTGACAGGTGTCTAGCTGTCAAAGTATGGGCGAGGTTAGATGAGTGGGTGTATGATGTATGGAGAGAGGTCAGTCCGTTAACCAGTCTTATTGTCTGTGGGAAGAAGCCGTGTGGCATCCTGCTGGTTCTGCAGCTGATGCTCCTGTACCTCTTCCCAGATGGCAGAATGGAGAAGATGTGGTGTGATGGGGGACGTGGGTCCTTAATAATGGAAATGGCTCTACGGATGCTGCACTTCTGATAGATCTCCAACAGGAAAGGGAGTGGAGCACCAATGATCCTACTGGCTGTCTTCACTATCCTGTTAAGTTGTCTTTGCTCATAAGCCTTGCAGCTTATGGGCGAGCTTTTATCAAATTAAACTAACCATTAATAGATTTTTAAAAAGAGGCTTATAATGGAGTGGAAGCCCGTGACTAGTGGTGTGCCTCAGGGTTCGGTGCTGCGCACATTACTATTTGTCATCCATTTCAATGATTTGGATGATAATGTACATGACACGGCAAGTTTACAGGTGACACTAAAGTGGGTAAAGAGCCTGTCCCACTTGGGCAACTTCTGCGCTCGCCTCATGATCGCCACATGTTCACTGGTGGTCTCTGGTGAGTCTCCTTCGTGGTCTCAAGGAGTTCCCGCATTCTGGGAACTAGTCGCGACCTCAGTATGGTTGTCGCAAATTTTTCAACATGTTGAAAAATATTCTGCAACCAAAAAGTGGTCGCCATGGAGAAAATCAATAACCCTGTAGTTGCAGGTGCAGTGGTAATGGGATCGCCATGTAGTTGTGGGTATTCGAGGTAGTAGTAGGTAGTTTTAGTTAATCTCCTTTGCTGACCAGGCATTTTCATTGGCTCATTGGGGGGAAAAAAAACATAAGGACGAGTTTTCATAACCAAGGAAAACCGACCGGTTATGTTAAATGCCCACCAAACGTCACAGCTGTGTATCTCTGGCTTACTAAAAGTTGTCTGGCTTCTTAAAAGTGTTTCCAATCCTTCTCCCCCCCCCCCCCCCCCACTCTTTTACAGGACTTACCGTACACTGTTCTAGCCGTCTTAACCTTCCTGTTCATCGCGGTGTGTGTCTGTATTACCTTGGCTCTGCACCGTGTGAATTTCAGACAGCGCTCCCCCGCTTTCCCTGGCCCCCGCCTTTGCGATGTGTTTGTGTCTGTGCATTCCACTCTTGATACTCGCCGTTCCAGCCCCCAGTTTTTCAGGCGAGTGTCGCGAGCTTGACAGTCGCCGGCAGTCTGCTGAAAAATCGCCTAAGTGGGACAGGCCCATTAAAGATAGGGAAGTCGATTGCTAGGGTTTACAGCAGGCTTTTGATCGGTTGGGCAGATGGGTTGAGGAATGGTTGATGGAATTTCATACAGAGAAATGTGAGGTGTTGCATTTTGAGAAGTCTAACTTAGGCAGGACCTACTCGATGGCCCCATAGCAGAAGCATCCACGTTGCTGGGCTGGAAACTGGAAGTAACACGAGCTAATTCTGCTACCACCATCATCTATTGCGACAAGTGATGGCTCCCACTGATTGTCGCCGGACACTTGCGTCCTTTTCAGGACGGACGATGACAGCGAGGTCAACATTTGTAACAAGATGGACACGAAAGGAAGAAGAAGGATGGTAGGTCTCTGGGGAGTGTTGCAGAGCAGAGGGATCTAGGAATTCAGGTGCATGGGTTCTTGAAAGTGGCATCACATGTGGATAGGCTGCACTAGAAGGCTTTCAGCAGATTGGCCTTCATCCGTAAGCTGGGAGGTCATGTTACAATTAAATAAGATGCTGGTGAGGCCACATTGGAGTATTGTGTTCAGTTTTGGTCACCATATTATAGGAACAATGTTGTCAAGCTTGTTGTCAATGTCCACTGGTCATAGACATCCAGCCTGAATATTGTCCTTCCACCACAACCCTCTGTCTTCTATTAGTAAGCCAGTTGTAAATCATACGATCAAGTTACTGTGAACCCCGAGCATCTTAATAGGTATATGGACGGGATAGGTATATGGACGGGAAGGGAAGGAGGGGTATGGTCTGAGTGCAGGTAGATGGGACTAGGGGAAAATAAATGGTCGGCACGGACTGGAAGGGCCGAGAAGGCCTGTTTCCGTGCTGTAATTGTTATATGGTTATATGGTTCATCTTCTGGATCAGCATATCATGGGGTCTTTATCAGATGCCTTCCTCATATCCACGCAGACAACATCCACCACCCTACATTCATCAATGACGACCTTCATCACCTCTTCAAACAACTTGGTCGTAAGTAAGACACGACCTGTCATATATAAACCCATGCTGACTGACCCTAATTGACCCAATTCTCATCTAAAACGGGACAAAAATCTATCCCAAAGAGTCCTCTCCAATAGTTTCTCTTCCACTGACATGAAGCTAGCTGACGTATGATTCCCAGGATTTTCTCTAATTCTGTTCTTAAACAGAAACAACATTAGCTTCTCTCCAGTTCTCTTTACCAAGGCTCCTGCAATCTCCTCTCTTGCCTCTCTCAATAACCTGGAAGAGATCCCATCAGGCCCTTGGGATTTAACCACCAAAATGCTCTTCAAGACCACCTCCATCTTGATTTTAAACTCCCCTTGCACATTAGTATTTTCCACACTGATCTTACCGTATTCCATGTCCTTCACCTTGGTGAATACAGATGGAAAGTTCTCCGCTGCACCTCATGGCCAGGTCCAATGGCATAAACCTGACTGCTGCTCCCCCCTGATGGGTCACCCCCCCCCCCCCCCCCCCCCAACAGTATCCAAAACTCTCCTGAACTCTTTGCCTACTCCCTTTGCTGTGGTCACTCATCTACATTCCACAATTGCACCTGCCCTCTCTACTGTACTAAGACCAAGAGGAAAAGAAAATCACACACACAAAACGATAGTGTACTCTAACCTGACATCACCCTCTTCGGCGTAAACTCAACAAAGCACTTTGTCTCAACACAGCCTTGCTCCAAAATGGCCGTCCCCTATATACCACTCCACGACATCTTTCCTTGGTCTCTCAATGAGCCAATCCAGGAGCTCGCTTTTCAAATCGCCCGCTACATCAGAGCTTCAAACTAACTGCCTCGGCACCTCCAACGTTTCCCTTTTATAACCATCTTATTCCACACAGAGCTTGAAATCGACACCCACAGCCAATCCATCAGCTCCTTTTTAAATCTCCCGCTGCGTCAGGGTTTGAAATTTACCCGTGACAGTATTTTGCTTACTTTCATTTTCTCAGTCGATGCCTGAGTTCGAATAGCAGTACCTCAGAATTCATGATGGGCTCAGTAATGAGAATGCATCTGGAATGAGAATGCGTGAGTTTGATGTCATAATACTGTACAATGGACAGTTAGAATGCTATTTAAGTGATTAAATGGATTGTAATTTCATTTGAAAACTGTGACATTTTACTGGTTTCAAGTCTAGAGAGCTGCACCTTCTGTTACCTTTGTCCAAGTGGACAGCTACTTTCCTACAGCTATCAGGTTCTTGAACCAGCACACACCCCGTAATCCTACCTCCCCAAAGGAACATTTCTGCCCACCTCTTTTGTACAATTGTGTGTTTTTGTACTGTCGTTTTTTTTTTTTTGCAGTATTTTTCAGTTTTGTAAAATGTGTAATCATTTATGTTTTTGTGTGTTGAACCAACCCGCACATTCCTAATCCTTGACATAAGAAGATGTGGACCCTTATACATCGGCATTTTTCAAAATGTGGACTCTTATACATAGGCGTTGTTCAAGATGTGGACCCTTATACATCAGGGAGACCAAATGTAGACTGGGCGATCATTTCATTGAACACCTTCAATCAGTCTGCCTGGATCTCCCAGTTGCAAACACTTTAATTCCCCCTCCCATTCCCACACCAACCTTTCTGTCCTAGGCCTCTTCCATTGTCAGAGTGAGATGGATGAACAGCATCTCATATTTTGCTTGGGCAGCTTACAACCCAGTGGTACGAATTATTGATTTCTCAAATAACCCCTGCATTCCCTCACTCTTTATTCCCTCCCCCACACAAGTCGCACCAGCTTCTCGTTCTCACCGAGCAAACAGCTAACGACGGCCTGTTCCTCTTATCATCGTTACTTTTTTGCATATCTTTAATTCACTTGTTCTATGTCTGTCTACATCACCATCTATATCTCTCGTTTTCCTTTCGTCTGACTCTAGTATGAAGAAGGGTCTCGACCCGAAACATCACCCATTCCTTCCCTCTAGAGATGCTGCCTGTCCCGCTGAGTTACTCCAGCACTTTGTGTCTATCTTTGACAAAGGAGCACATCTTCTGACCACATCTGGTGTACCATTGTGTTTCGTACTAATGTCGTTTTTTGCAGGGTTTTTTTTATCAGTGTTATTTTTCTTGTGCCTGTGATGCTGCTGCAAGATTTCCATTGTACCTGTAGCACATCGCGCTTGTGCTTATAAACTCAACTTGACCACATCCGAGCCAAGATTAATACCGGCTATTCAAAACTGGAGAGAATTATCAAGCCCTATTATTTTCTATCCTTGCACATACACACACACACACACACATCCATGCACAGTGAAAAATCTGCAAACATACTTTATGGTTTTGCTGATTGGAAACTGAAGTCAAAACAAGAGCTTTCTGGTCTGAATGCTCAGGGTCTTCAACATCATGGCATCAGCTACAAAGTGTTGGGTAACATCTCTGGAGAGAAGGAATAGGTGATGTTTTGGGTCAGAAACCTTCTTCAGACATGCAGATGCTGGTTTACAAAATAAGACGGAGTGATGTAGTAATCCAGTAGGTCAGACAGTGGAAGACATGTTCTCCAGAGTTGGTGCCTGACCTGCTGAGTTACTCCAGCACATTTTGTCTTCTTTATTGTCACATGTACTAAGGGACAGTGTAAAACTTTGTTTTGCAAAGGGGAAGATACAGAGTGCAGAATAGAAACGTCATTCTGAAGAAGGGTCACGACCCAAAACATCACCCATTCATTCTCTCCAGAGATGCTGCATGACACGCTGAGTTACTCCAGCATTTTGTGCACATCTTCAGTTAAATGGATAAACCATGGTACCATCAGAACCTCAGTGCAGTTTACCCATGTGTTCAGAAAATATCATGATGTGATTGAAGGTCAGCAAATTGACAAACTGTTAAAGTTATGCAATATTTTTTCTTTGGTCGTATTCCACCTTTCTTTTGTAATTTCATTGGATTGGAGTTGGTAAAGGTTCAAAAGGAAAATGTAGACATGGTGAAGTTCTTTATTTAGTAAGTTGTTGTTTCATACTCAACGTGGAAGGTCCAAGTTAAATCTCCTCAATGTATGCCTACTTTGTAGAAGTTCCCCTCCTCTCTCCAATGGGAGTTCTGCAGCATCCTCTCTCGCTGCTCCCCATCTGTGATTATCAATTCTACATTTTCCTTGACCCGCATCCCCTTTGATGTCTCGTTTTCACACCTTACACTTCCTTGTCTCATTTTCACACCGTAACACATCCTTATCTCTGTGTCTCCCTCTCCCCTGAATCTCAGTCTGAAGGAGGGTCTCGACCCAAAACGTCACCCATTCCTTCTCTCCAGAGATGCTGCCTGTGCCGCGGAGTTACTCATGTATTGGCTTTGTAATAATGTCTTGCTGACTGGTTAACACGCAACAAAAGGCTTTTTACTGTGCCTCGGTACACATGACAATAAACTACACTGAACTGAACAACTCCAGTGCTGTGTATATCTTCAGTGCAAATCAGCATCTGCAGTTCCTTCCTACTCACCAAGTTCCCATGCCTTTTCAGGTGAGGCAGAGGTTCACTTGCACCTCCTCCAATCTCATCTATTGTATCCATTCGCTGTTCCAGGTGTGGACCCATATATATCGGCGAGGCCAAGCACAGGCTCGGCATTCATTTCGCTGAACACCTCCGCTCAGTCCGCCTAAACCTACCTGATCTCCCTTTTGCTAAACACTTTAACTTCCCCTCCCATTCCAACACTGACATTTCTGTCCTGGGCCTGCTCCATCGTCAGAGTGAGGCCCAGCGCAACTAAGTTGGAGGAATAGCACCTCATATTTCGCTTGGGCAGCTTACACCCCAGCGGTATGAACATTGACTTCTATAACTTCAAGTAACCCTTGCTTTCCCTCTCTCGCCATCCCTCCCCCATCTCAGTTCACCTACCAGTCTGTCTCCGACTACCTTTTTTTATCTGTTTGCTTTGTTGTTACCTTCTCCCAGCTAACAACGATCTATTCTACATTTTCCTTGAACTTCATCCCCTTTGTCATGTTTTTACACCTTACACTTCCTTATCTATGTATCTCACTCTCCCTTGACTTTAGGGTCTCGACCCGAAATGTCACCCATTCCTTCTCTCCAGAGATGCTGCATGTCCCGCTGAGTTACTCCAGCATTTTGCGCCTATCTGCAGTGCAGACCAGCATCTGCAGTTCCTTCCTACACACCAAGTTCCCTTGCCTGGTTCTTTGCAAAGATCTTAGAATAAACAGGAAGTTTTAAGACTGAGGTGAGAAAAAACGTTTTCACCCATAGAGCTGTGAATTTGTGGAATTCCCTGCCACAGAGGGCAGTGGAGGCCAAGTCACTGGATGGGTTTAAGAGAGAGTTAGATAGAGCTCTAGGGGCTAGTGGAATCAGGGGATATGGGGAGAAGGCAGGCACGGGTTATTGATTGGTGGACGATCAGCCATGATCACAGTGAATGGCGGTGTTGGCTCGAAGGGCTGAATGGCCTCCTCCTGCACCTATATTTTTAATTCATGTGTTTATTTACGTATATAATGGTATATGGACACACTGATCCGTTTTTGTAATCAATGCTTACTATGTAGGTATGTTGCAAAACTTACCTTGAGCAGCGCTGCACTTCTGCCGCTCCCCGTGTGCGCGACCTTGGCCCCTCTCAGAGGGGGGCGGGCTTAAAGTGCCGTTTTTCAACAGGCAGGACAAATCGATGAATGTCGGGCGATTTGATTGCGGAAGAAAAATCGCTCCGACATTTCATGAATGAAGGTATTTTTAAATTACTCTAAATTATTTATTAACTAGAGTAATTTAAAAATCACCTTCAAAAGCCGTGAGCACCGACAACCGGAAGGATTTTGCGTAGGGGAGAAGAAAAGGTAAATAGTTTATTTTTATATTAAAAGTTGGTTTTTCGGGAGGCTTTAATAATATTTTTATGTTGCGAAATGGGGTCCCAAAAAATCTATGAATAAACAGTATTTTTCCTCCCGACTTCACCGCTAACTGCAACGTTCCAATCCACCGCATTCCACTAAAACCCACTCGCTAGTTGATTTAAATGGCCATTAATTTACAGGAATCAAACACTAAATTCCTTCCATTTGGCCCAGAAATTCATGAAAATGAGATTTAAAAATTATATTGTGGATTATTGTGTGAATGTTATTTGGACACTTAGGCAATTTAAAAAAAGTTTATCTTTTCTTAAGAAATGGATAGATGTTTAGATCTACTCATTGAATTTTGTAATTAGCTACAATTAGATAACTAACTAATTATATGCTTTAATTTCAGGTCATCCAAGTAAGATTGTTTCATATTTGTTTCAGAATGCTTCAATCTATAATAACTGAAAATTTCATTGAGTTCTCTTAATTTTTAAGAAAGTTATGGGCTTTTAACTTTTCCAGATCACAGCTTTTGAGTTAAGTCAATTGAAAGGCAATGGGGAGCAAGATGCTAATTTCCGAGTATGAAAATGGCCATAACTTTCTTAATACTGAAGATATGAAAGTAAATTAGGTGTCAAATTAAACTTATTTTTATGCTTTATCTGATGGGATAAATTGCAGACTTGATTTTTTAAATCTCAAAATTTTGTAACATTGCTACATCCAAGTTAAGGAACAGCTCTTCCCCACCGCCATCAGACTATTAAACACGACATCAAGCAAACTCTGAACTATAACAGCCTATTGCACTTTATCTGCTTATTTATGTGTATATATATGGTCTATGGTATATAGACACACTGACCTGTTCTATACTATGTTCTGAAGAAGGGTTTTGGCCCGAAACGTTGCCTATCTCCTTCGCTACTTAGATGCTGCTGCACCCGCTGAGTTTCTCCAGCCTTTTGTGTACCCCCAACCTACTATGTTCTGGTGTGCTGAAGCAAAGCAAGAATGTAATTGTCCAATCAGGGACACATGACAATAAACTCATTTGAACTATTCTCTATGTCTATCTCTGTGATCTTTGGTTCTATGAGCTAGCCTGGTCACGTGCCTGGAGCGACGTAAGCGGCGTGCTGACGCCGGGGAGGGGGAGGGGAGACGCCTGACGCACGCACGGGCGGGCGGGGCGGGGCGGGGCGGGGGGCTGCAGCGACGGTGACTTTGGAACCGCGGACAGCGGCGGCGGCGGGCAGCGAGTGAGAGGGGAGAAATGCCGCGGGTGTACATCGGCAGGCTCAGCTACCAGGCCCGGGAGCGCGACGTGGAGCGCTTCTTCAAGGGCTACGGGAAAATCCTGGAGGTGGACATAAAGAACGGGTGAGTCCGTCACTGAGCGGCGGGGAAAATGGCGACCACACGGCGGGCGGACGGACGCCCCTCACCCCCCCCCTCCCTCCCTCCCTCAGGGACCCCTTCCGCTGCAAACCCCCAGCCCACCGGGCATTAAACCCGCTCTGCTCACTGCACCTGCAGCCGGGCCGAGTTACCGTTCTCTCCCCGTTCCTCTCTTTGTTAGCGGCGACGTGCGCGCCAAGCCCCGAGGACAGCCACCGCGCATGCGTGCGGGGCCGGCTATCTGCCAGCGCGCATGCGCGATCCCGCAGACACAGAATTGTCGTGTGCACCAGACAGAACAATGACATTCTTACTTGCAGCGGCAGCACAACAGAATATGTAAACATAATACACCGTAAAGAATATAATAAACGAAAGAGGAAAAAAAAGTTACGTGTGTGTGTATATACACATACAAATACACACATATATAGACAATACAATACAAATAACTTTATTTTTCCTTTAGGAATTTTGCGTTTCTGCAGCCATACAAGAAGAAGAAATAATTTTACACGACACACAACCAACTCAAATCACACTGACATCCATCACAGTGAAGCTCCTCCTCACTGTGATGGAAGGCATGGTCTTGTCTCTCCCCTGCTCTCCATCCTCTCCCGCCGTTAAAGCCACCGCGCTGGTGATGTAAGGCCCTGCTCCGGGTCTTAATGTTGGAGCCCCCGGCGGGCGATGGCAAGTCCTGCGGCCGTTAAAGCCGCGCCGGGCGATGTAATGCCCCGCTCCTGGTCATTTTCAGCCCTGCGAGTCGGGCGGGAGAAGCTGCTGCCGCGGGAGCTCCGAAAAGCGGTCTCCCACCAGGGACCCGTGAGCTCCTGATGTCACCGTCCACAGGCCTGCAGCTGGAGGCACTGAAGTCAGGTTGCAGCGCATGCCACCACAGCTCCCCACACTCCGAGGCCAGCCCCACGATGGTAGGTCTGCAGGCTCCGCGACTGGAGCCCCCAGGTCGTTCCAGCTGGAGGCCGCTCCACGGTGCTGGGCCCCAAAGACAACAGAGACCTGACTGGGAAAAGGTCGTGTCTCCCGTGCAGGGAAGATATTAAAAGTTTCTCCTGCCCCCTCACATATACACACTAAAAAACAATATAAAAACCACAGCAAACTACATATTGAACGTGACAATAATGACACAGGTCATATATACATAATGCTGTAGTGACAGCGGTATGAATATTGATTTCTCCAACTTCAAGTAATTCCTACATTCCCTCTCTCCATCCATCCCCAATCCGACGCACCAGCTTCAAAGTCTTGTTGAATCTCATTGTCTAACTCGTTCTCACCTAGCAAACAGCTAACAAGGGCCTGTTTCTTTTATCATCGTTAGTTTTTGCATATCTTTCATTCATTTGTTCTATATCTCTACATCACAGTCTATAGCTCTTGTTTCCTTCTCCCCTGACTCTCGGTCTGAAGAAGGGTCTCACCCTGAGGAGTCACCAATTTCTTCACAGTTGCTGTCTGATCCGCTGAATTACTCTGTTTTTTTAAGTCCATCCAGAGGCTTGAATATTGATTTTTCTAACTTCAAGTAACCCAGCTTTACTTCTCTCTCAGTCCCTCCCCCACCCTAGTTCTCTGACTAGTTTCACTCCCTCTCCCCTGACTCTCAGTCGGAAGATGGGTCTTGACCTGAAATGTCACAGTTTAAGGATAAGGGGGAAGTCTTTTAGGACCGAGATGAGAAAATCATTTTTCACACAGAGAGTGGTGAATCTGTGGAATTCTCTGCCACAGAAGGTAGTTGAGGCCAGTTCATTGGCTATATTTAAGAAGGAGTTAGATGTGGCCCTTGTGGCTAAAGGGATCAGGGGGTATGGAGAGAAGGCAGGTGCAGGATACTAAGTTGGGTGATCAGCCATGATCATATTGAATGGTGGTGCAGGCTCGAAGGGCCGAATGGCCAACTCCACCTATTTTATATGTTTCTATGTCTATGTCTATGTCACCCTTTCCTTCTCTCCAGAGATGCTGCCTGTCACTATCACATCTGCCTACACCACCACCCCAGGCAGCATGTTCCAGGTACCCATGGCTTTCAGTAAAGGGAAAAAAAAACTTGCCCTGTACATCTCCTTTAAATTTGCCCCTTTCACCTTAAAGCTATGCCCACTAGTCTTTTATCAATTCTCTGATTCCCCCAAGAAAGTACTTTCTGTATCTGCATTATTGTAATTATTTATTTTAACATTTTATTAACAATTGTGATTCAAGCTGCATTTTTTACAAATTATTCCAGTTTGGTGTGGTGCCATGCTGCTGCTCTTTTGGATAAGGCATTTCACTGAAACTCTTAACTGTTCACCATGGTCCCTGCTGACCCTAATTTACCCTTCTACACATTTACAAACATTTGATAACCGTCTGTGCCTTGGTGATTCAAGTGCTTATCTAGATACGTGATATGTTGTGATAGTATCAGCTTCCATTGTCCATTCAGGCTGTGCATTTCAGGTTGTACCCACCTCTGGGTAAAAATATTCTTCCCAGGTCCTCTCTGAAGCTCTTATCTTAAACCCATGTCCTTTGCTATAGGGAGAAGTGTGCTACTGTCTTTCCTGTCCGTGCTCCACATAATTTTGCAAACGTCTATTCTCATAATTGAAAAAGCTCCATCTGAGAAAATGTCCCTCATTCCTTCTCTCCAGAGATGCTGCCTGTTGCGCTGAGTTACTCTAGCATTTTGTGTCTATCTTTGATTTAAACCAGCATCTGCAGTTCCTTCCTACACATCTTGATGCATCTCATCTGCATGTTTCTCATGCAATCATGTCCCTTCTATAGTGTAGTGATCAGAATGGCTCACAATATCCAATTAAGGCATTTCTAATATTTTATAAAACTTACCATAACCACTCTTCTATTTTTTGGCTAACAAAAGCTAGTTTTCCAAATGCTTCCTTCCCTGTACTTATGTGGCACTTTTAGAAAGTCTTGGATTTTCAAAAAAATAAAAATATATATACAGGAAATGCAAATCAGTACATGGCTTTCCTTAGATTCAATGCTGTCAGTCTAATGCATTCTGTGTACAAAGCACCAGTGCTACTCATGTGGTCTTTTTTGAACCATGTACCCAATAAGTGTTTGGGAGGTTATTACAATGGATTCAGTCCTTTAGTCTAAGGACTGAATGTCTAATGGCAAATGGACCTCAGTCTTTCCCCACAATGTCTTTCCATTCTCTACCATACTTCAATGCATCCTTTAGCATGTACTCCTGGAATGTGCCGGTCGGCAACATTTGCTCCCAGGCATTGGAAAACCAAATTATGGATAGACCAGAGTCCCTCTTCCACAGTACTTACTCCCCTTGTGCTACCAGTCATCTTACATTTCGCCGGATTGAATTCTATTTGCCCATTTAATTAATTGATCAGTATCTGTAATCTGAGATGAGTAAATTTATTGGCCAAGTAGTCACATACAAGGAATTTGCCGTGGTGCTCTGCCCACAAGTAACAACATGACATACAGTGACAGTTACGAATGACTCAGAAAACACTAAACATTAATAATAATAAGACAATGATAAAACACCATTGATCAAGCATGTGAACCAACAAAACACCAGATCAAAGGGAGGCTACAGATTTTTGGCTGTTGAGTAGAGCAACTACTCGTGGATAAAAACAGTTTTTATGTCTGGCTGTGGCAGCTTTTACAATCCGGAGTCGCCTTCCAGAAGGAAGTGATTCAAAGAGTTTGTGGCCAGGGTGAGAGGGGTCAGAGATGATCTTGCCCACTCGCTTCCTGGCCCTTGCAGTGTACAGTTCATCAATGGAGGGAAGGTTGCAGCCAATAATCTTCTCTGCTGATTGGACGATTCGCTGCAGCCTCCAGGTGTTGTGCTTGGTGGCTGAGCCAAACTGGACCATGATGGAGAAGGTGAGAACTGACTCTACAAAAGTGGGATAACAGAACTAGTGTGAATGGTTGATTGACAGTCTGGACTTGGTGAGCCAAAGGGGCATGTTGTATCTCTATACTAAAATACTCTTGACCACTCTCCCTCGTTCTCTTCTTTAAGTACTTGAGGCCATCTAGACCATGCTGCCCTGATCTAACATGTGCCACTATTATTTCTGTGGTGGGTGGTCTGCATTGGCTCTTGGTTAAGCATTGCCCAAGTTTAAGTCCTTGTTTTCAAATTCCTGCGAGCCTTCACCCGTCCAAGTGTCTAATCTCATTCAGCCTTAAATCCTTTGAACTGTCTATTACTTTGGGTTTGCTCTAATGAATATACCTGATTTCAAACATGCATACTTTCAATGGCCATGCCTTTGAACTGCCAAGGTCCTAAGATCTGAAATTTCTTCCCTAAACCTCCTCGTATTCTTTCCTACTTTTATGCTCTACTTTATTTGTCCTCCTGATATTCCCTAGTTTGACTGTGTCAGGAACTCTTATGAAAAAAGTGGTTATTTTTAGTGCACAAAAGAAGCTAAATAATTGTAGTTTACTGCTTATGGCAATTGGAGAATTTGACTACCTTTCTGTTTGTGAATCTAATTTAACTAAATTATACTTCAAGGTGACCAGAAAATTATTTAAATTAGGAAACAATCCTTTTGCTTTGCTGGAAAGCAAGCTTTTAAACAAGGATTCACAACTCCTTTTTTCACCAGTTATTTCATTTATTAAATCAGTAAAAGCAGAATTGCAAAATATATCAGTGTTGCCATAGGTTTTACCTATCTTAATAACAAAACATGCAAAGCAAAGATTCATAAAAACACTGTACTTTTTACATTGGAATCACCTTTAAACTGTATCCTTGTGATGAACACGAGAAAAAAAAGGGGCAGGAGTACCTAGCTCTTCAATCCCGCTCTATCATTCAATATGATTGTGGTTGATTTATACAAAGCCTCAGCTCTTAGGTGCCAGTTCCCCAGAACCTTGAATTCTCCATCTTTTAAACATTTATCTATCTCCCCTTTAAACACTTCATAAGTATGCAGTCTTCAAAACCACCTCGAGTATATAATTCCAGAGGTTTATCCGCCTTTGCAAGAAATTCTACACACTTCCATTTTAAATTACCATCCCTGTTTGTTGTAACTATATCCTCTTGTTCAAGATTCTTTCACTAGCAACAGTTACTGGGTTAATGCCCTCATAGGGTCTCGCGCTTCAATAGTGTCATCTCTCATTTAAACTCCAAAGAATCTACAGCTTCCACGCTATTGTTGAGCAAACTTGTCAATCATGATTTACCATGCATAAAATTACAATGAATCCATTCGATTATCGTATGTTTTACAAAATAAAGGTGTATTGCTTTGATTGAGGACTCCACAATCTTGGTAACCACAGTTAAGACAGCATGCTTATAGTTTCCTGCTTTTTATCGCCCTCTCTTTGTGAGCAGGTGAGTTACATTTGCAATTTTCCAATCCATTGGTATTTCCCTGGAATCCAGTGGGTTTTGAAAAACTTCATCCAGTGGCTCTAAATTCTACATTCATCAGTATGGAAACGGGCTCTTTAGCCCACCAAATCCACACTGATCACCAATTGCCCATTTACATGAATCCTGCATTAGTCTTATTTTATTCTCCCCTTATTCTCTTCAGCTGCCCCCCAGCTATACAAGCTGTGCCTTGATGTGGTCCTTTGCAGTGACCTCCTTTATAACCATGGGGAGATGGCCATTAGGTCCTTTATAAGTATCCATGGGTAAATTGTATCAATAATTTTGTTGACCGTCTGAATACAGCTGAGGAGAATGAAAAACATGTAAAATACTGTTTTCAAATTTCTGGCCCTTCTTGGCCTGACCTGACCAGCAACCCCTGCACAATAACACTCCTATACACACGAGGAACAATTTACACTTATGCCAAGCCAATTAATCTACAAACCTGTATGTCTTTGGAGTGTGGGAGGAAACTGAAGGTCTCGGAGAAAACCCATGCCGTCATGGGGAGAACGTACAAACTCCGTACAGACAGCATCCATATTCGGGATTGAACCCGGGTCTCTGGCGCTGTACCGTGCCGCCCTACCATATAACTACACTTGTTTCCATTACATTTAATGTTACCTTGCATTATCTATTTCCTTCGTGAAATACAGTTCTAATTTTAGTTGGAAGTTAGCCTAACTATTTCACATTGGTTCATTTGTGTATTAAAGTAAACAGGAATTTCAAGCAGAACAGTTAAGTGCTTTTTAATATCCAATGAGCCCACCGCAGTTTAAATCTTAGAAAACGCTTTTGTTACAATTACCATGGACATTCACGGCTGATGTGTGCGTACCCTTTCCTTTCTGCTGTTTAATTGATATATTTAATATTTTCGATATTTATTTGGCTGATCTTCTTGGGTCCATTATACTTGCTTGTAAAACAAGTATTTTGCCTTTATAGGTATGGCTTTGTTGAGTTTGATGATCCTCGTGATGCAGATGATGCAGTTTATGAACTTAATGGTAAAGAACTTTGTGGAGAAAGAGTAATCGTTGAACATGCTAGAGGTCCTCGAAGGGATGGTGGTTACAGCTCTCAACGCAGTAAGCACATTACTTTATTGGTCAAGACTTGAAAATATTTAATGTAAAACTTGTAAAAATCATTTTGCTAAATATAAATTCATCACATAGAATAATTTGCCGCAATTTACATTTGTAATGAAGAAATTGCACATTTTAAAAATGTTTCTTTGTAATTTATATTTAAAACGTCTATACCCTAATGTTCATTATTTGACTAAATTTTTGTTGTTACTGTAATAACTCATTTTAAAATTATAATTGATTCAATGTTTTCATTGTGATTGTTGATACCATAGTCTTAACAAAGACCTCAATGTTTTAATTAAAAGAGTCCTTTGAGGCTAAGATGACTGCCTGTTCCATATGCTGGCCTTGGGTTACCTTTCCATGAGTGGCTCTAAGACCTAAGACCATTGACCTTTGGCTGACCTTAAGGAAGCCATGTGACGACTGCTACTCTTGCCATTAGACCTGGGTGGTGAGGACCCCAAGGGTTAGAGGCAGATGTGATAAAACTGAAAATAGGTGCCTGAAATCTTTTTCATGTCAAATATTCTGAAAACCATATTTCACTGTAAGTATAGCTGGTAACTGGTTTAGTGGTTTGGTTATTTTATCAAATCATTATCATTTTCATATAATTTATTGTGCATGCTTTTGTAATTTTTTGATTTATTAAATTACATTAAATATCTAAAAGTTAAATTGATTTTTTAATCTTTAATTATCTAAAGTTTTAATTTTTAAATAATTTATAAGGGTAAAATGTAGTGTTAATTTTAGTGTGGGGTGCTACAGTTTAAATTGCTGGGATGAGTTAATAATATTGTAGTTGTCCTGTTTTTAAATGTTATCATTGTAACCTATATTTAATGGTGAATTCAAAGAAAAGGTAAGTGCACTAACTAAAATGTTATTGTTGTGTCTACCTGTCACCTTTAAAGGTGGTTATGGTTATAGAAGATCTGGAAGAGACAGATATGGACCTCCAACACGTACAGAATATA
This sequence comes from Raja brachyura, assembly GCA_963514005.1. The sequence continues at coordinate 33,544,045 of OY740809.1, read as the reverse complement.
GACTTATTGTGGAAAATTTATCTAGTCGTTGCAGCTGGCAAGACTTGAAGGTTTGTGATGTATCTTGTGTGACCGTGAAAGATTTGTCACTAAGTATATATTGTGAAGAACCCTGTTCGGGGAAGGATGCTTTCAAATCTTCCTTATTTAATATGGATTTGAATACATAGTAGTAAACAAAGGAAATATTCTGCAAGAATTTAGTTGTACACGATTAGAATATGATTAGAATACCTATTTTACATGACACTTAACTTTAAAATTGTATAGTCTCGGAAGCTATGACCTAAGTGCTCAATGTTCAAAAATGTAACCTGTCTTATGTGGTTATTTTCTTCATTATCAAAGGTAGAATGCTGACAGGATTGTATACACAAATAGTGTGCTGTAATTTATCTTCTGTAATTGGGGCCTGTTGCCCATAAATATCCAAGTCCGAATCCCCGTTTCCGCGTTATCTGATTTAAACATTGGTGACACAAGTAGGTATTACAATTGGTGTAAACACTTACCGATAGGTAGGGAACAACTATGTGGATCTTTCTCCTGACCACACTCCTTAAAATGTGCATCTTTGTGAAAATCAGGTGAAGTCTGGATCAAATCTGGCTGTGACAGCTCCTCTCACCATCAAGGCTCAGATGAAGAATGGCCCATTGTGGGATATTAGAGAGTGACCAATTTCTTGAATGTTGCCCAGCAAATATTAATGTTATTTAAAGAGGATGAGAAGGTGACTGGATTACAAAATAAAACATAATAATATGTATATTAAAGGTGGCTTTTAAACTTTCCCCATAAATTGTTCTTTATAAATAATTTACACGGTAATGGATTACAATACACCAATTAATGATTTGTATAGTAGTTTGTTCTCCTGATATTTAAATACAATTTTGGATTCAAATACGTTTCTGGGACTTGAGGGTAGAATTTAGGTTAATAGTTATTACTGTACAAATACTAAGTAATGTTTGAAAGGTTTAATAAACATTAATAATATGGACACTAACATGATAGTTACACTAGATCTAAGGAGGTTGAAGGGTGGCAAAAATGGAAATTGTAGTACCCAAAAATATTTTTATTTGTTCTCGGGATGTTGGTGACGCTGGCAAGACCTCATTTATTGCCCATTCCTAGTTGCCTTGAGGTGGTGATGGTTGACTGCCTTCTTGAACCACTGCAATCCTTGTGGTGATGGTGCCATAAAAGTAGACAGTGGAACATCAGGTGGATTTCATTTTCAAAGGTAAAGTGTCTGCATAAGAACCAATGGATTAGAATGTAAGGTTGAAGTTTAGAAACAGGAATGATTTTGGTCACAAATAAATTAACCACTTAAAATATTGAACATGGCATATACATTTGTTTGGGTCATTTTTGTTCATATCTTGATCAACTGTTCTATCTAGGGTGATAGCAGTTGCAGGAGGGAGAAAGGCAGTCAGCAAGACTACTATCTGACGCTATACAAATTGTTAGTGCTGATAAATCTGCCGGGGGGGGGGGGGGGGGTGTATGGTTTGGTCCACTTGTGGTATAATACCCTGCTTCCAGTGAGCAACATGAAATGTTTAAAACACAAGCATTAAAGAAAATCTGGAGGAATGGCAGTGCCCTGGCATTTAATTTTTAGTCAACCTCATGTTCACTGGAGTTTAGAAGGATGAGGGGGATCTTATAAAAACATATAAAATTATAAAAGGACTGGACAAGCTAGATGCAGGAAAAAATGTTCCCAATGTTGGGTGAGTCCAGAACCAGGGGCCACAGTCTTAGAATAAAGGGGGGGGGTCATTTAAGACTGAGGTGAGAAAAAACTTTTTACCCAGAGAGTTGTGAATTTATGGAATTCCCTGCCACAGAGGGCAGTGGAGGCCAAATCACTGGATGGATTTAAGAGAGAGTTGGATAGAGCTCCAGGGGCTAGTGGAATCAAGGGATATGGGGAGATGGCAGGCACAGGTTATTGATAGCGGACGTACAGCCATGATCACAATGAATGGCGGTGCTGGCTCGAAGGGCCAAATGGCCTCCTCCTGCACCTAGTTTCTATGTTTGGAAATTGGTGGAACAAGCATTCATATAGCAAGTTACATTGGATTAAGCTTGTTATCCAAAGAATTAAGCCTAATGATTAGTTCTGTGCTCATGTGATTTCGCAATGTTTTTGTGTTCGAACAAAACGTTTTTGCAAAGATTAGTAATTAGTTATGTAGACATTATGTGAAAGGGCTTAGAAGGCTAGTTAAGAATAATTTGGCATTATCTTTGTGGCTGGCTAGAGTTTATAATCTGTATGTTATGTACAGTATGTTCCGCCGATTTGCTTAAAGATGTACATCTGTCAATGGTTCAGTTTTATTCAATATTGCTTTACTTTACTACTCAATGAAAGATAGAAATAAAAGGTAAAGGAAGAAAATGTAATGAGATTTATACTGTACTTTTGTAGGATTATATGCGTCAAGCAGGTGAAGTAACCTATGCAGATGCACATAAAGGAAGAAAGAATGAAGGTGTAATTGAATTTAAGTCTTACTCTGATATGAAAAGAGCTCTTGACAAACTGGATGGGACGGAGGTTAATGGCAGGAGAATCAGATTGGTTGAAGATAGGCCATCATCACGACGACGACGCTCTTACTCCAGGAGCCGGAGCCACTCAAGGTATTTGAGAATTGGGGTGCAGCGTTAAAACATGCCCGTTTGCAGAAAGAATCGCAGTTTTGATTGGGATGTTGTTTTGTGTAATTCAGTATCATTTCATCACTTGCCATTGTCATTGCCTAAGCCTAACTGACATTGTAAGAACATTGCTTCCTGAACTACTCCAATGGTCTTCCCCCTCAGATTCCCATAAACCCTAGCTCCTAAAGAAATTTGCTTGCTTTGTTTTAATTTGTTCTGTTCACTGCTGAACTATGTTTGGTGCTCATCTACTGGTGCCTCAAATTTTAAATTTACTCTCACTTGCATGACTTTATCCAGCCATACAACTATTCAAGGATTCTGCATTTTGGTCTTTGAGCATCCCCTTTACCAATGACAGATACCTGAAAGCCCTTGTCATTTTAATGACCATTCTTTGATCAAGCCATGTATACTACCAGTTCCTGGCGTGGCTTGATGTTGATTTCTAGATGATTACACACTTGCGAAATGCCTTGTAGGTCGTACCCGGGTAACGAACGAGTTCTGTTTTTACACACATTATTAAATCGATTTTTGTCCATGAGTCGGAAAATACACAACAATCACTCAATGGTAACCATACTGCCACAGTATTGTAACAAATTGCACCAAAAGCACAATACTGATAATAAAGAACACTTGTTAAAAATAGAGAGGGATAGAGGAAGCAATTTCTGACAATCATGGAATGATTGTACATCGGACTTTTGAACATAATGATATCATTGGTGCTTGTCCGTATGTAGGGGTGTCCACAAACCGAGTGTTCATAATCCGGGGACATTAAAGGTACAACGCAAAGTGCTGGACTTGGCGGCTCAGGTAGCATGGGTTGGGAGCCTTCCTCAGACTCTGAAGGGTCCTGACCCAAAGCATTGCCTATCCATTCCTTCCACAGATGCTGCCTGACCTGCAGAGTTACTCCAGCACTTTGTGTTTAACTTAAGATTCCAGTGTCTGTAGTTCCTTATGCTGACATTAAAGATACTACATAAATAATGTGAACATTATTCTATAGTGCATGTTCATCTGTGATTTCCCTCTGCCCATACATTCGATAAGTCTATCAGCTCATTCTAATTTCTGAACTTTTCTTTATATGCCATCCAAATATTTTAGCCACCCCAATTTGTTTCATCTCAGGCTGGTGTCAATTTTTATCAAATAATTGTGCTGTACAGAAATATTCATTCATCCATGTAATTTCTTGTTATTGAAAAGTTAATGTTAGTAGTACCTGGTTCTTTCTTTCATGGCCTTTTAAAACAATCTAGGTCTCGTTCTCCAAGCAGAAATCGTTCACACTCTCATAACAAGAGTCGAAGCCACAGCGGAAGCAGTAAAAGTAGCAGATCCCGATCACGGTGTGTATACAGTACCAACTTAGTTTTCAAAATGTCTTTATGCATTGTGACAGCATGTTGATTCCAGTATTGTTTTTTGATGGTCCATTGCTTGAAGTTGAAAGACCTAGTCTTAAATATTTATTTCACAGGTAATGGGAAGAATATTGCTATTATTGGTAAAATTATTGTGTGTAAAGTCAAATTAGGCTGTGGGCCAAGGAGCTTTTCCGTTCAAGTTTGTGACCCAACTCGCGGACATATATATGTGTGGTATAATATATGGTTTAAATAGACTGCAGCACGGAATTAGGCTCCCCATGGTGTAATATGGGCATTGGACACTAGATGCTGCTTACTTTTTCGATCTCATTTTCTAATTAGTTTAATTAATGTGCAACGTTTGGCACTGACGAGTTATGACTTCATTTTCAATTATAATTTATCTAAATCTGTGCAAAATTTCATGTAGTTCCGAGACATGGGTCACGAAAGTTAAATTCTAGACACATTTTTGATGCTAGGCCCACAGCCTAAACGTGCAGGATTGGAAAACTAGTTTCTGCAAATAATTGTAGAGCAACGACCACAAAGAGCAAGGGTGACAGATCAAAAATGAAAAGAAGGGTGAGATGAAAAAACAGAGAATGTTGTCAGAAGAAGGGTCTCGACCTGAAACGTCAACCATTCCTTCTCTCCAGAGATGCTGCCTGTCCCGCTGAGTTAATCTGGCTTTTTGTGTCTCTTCGTTTTAAAACAGCATCTGCAGTTCCTTCCTACACAAAGATATCTCTGGGTGGCGTAATGGTACATGTAGTGGAACTGCTGCTGCAGTTACTCCAGCTTTTTTTGTCTATCTCCAGAGAGAGGGATATAGGTGGAATAGGATGGGGGAACAGAGAGAATGGGGATAAAAGGAAAATGAGGGACTGGAATGGGAGGTGAGGATATGGGGGGAATGGGAGATGGGGTGGAGGGGGGAGCATATTTGAAGAATTCAGAGTTCATATCTTTGGGTGGTAAGCTACTTGAGTGGAATATCTGGTGCTGTTCCTCTAGTTTGCCTGTGGACCCACCATGGCAATGGAGGAGGCAAGGGCAGAAAGGTTGGTATGGGAAGGGAAATTAACACGAACAAAAGGGAGATTCAGTAGGTCTTGGCAGACAGAGCGGAATACCAAATACAGTTGCATGTGAACCTCTAACCAAAATGGAAGGACTGAAGGGGTCCCTGCATTGGAGGTGAGGGAGGAGGTAATATGGACAGGTTTCACATATGCAGTTGCAAATGAAAGTACGGGGGGGGGGGGGGGCTGTAGCAAGGGACGTGTAAACCATGTATTAAATGGGGAAATAATTGAAATGTTATCTGATATTATGCTGCAAAGGCAGATATATCCTATTTAGATCTCTACTTTCACACTAGCCAATTTTGTCTTTGACTGAGAACAAATGTTTACTCTTTTTCAGCTCTGGTACGCACTCTCGGAGCAAAAGCGGAAGCAGAAGCAAGAGTCGAAGTGTGAGCAAGAACAAAACCAAGAGCAGGAGCAGAAGTAAAGAGAAGAAAATCAGAGCCAGTAGTAGGAGTGGAAGTGAGGAGAAGAGTAAGAGCAGGAGCCGGAGTGCAGAACAGGTTAAAGTCAACGACGTAGCAGAAAAAACTGAGACCAGAAATGAAAATGGGGAGAAGGAGAGGAGTGTTAGTAAAGAAAAGAGTAGAAGTCCGAGTAAGGGTAAAGATGGAGAAAAAACTGGCAGTAGAAGTAGAAGCAAAGAGAAGGGTAAAAGTAGGAGCAGGAGTAAAGACAAGAATAAGAGTAGAAGTCGGAGCAAGAGCAGGGAGAAGAGAAAGGGAAGGAAGAGGAGCAGAAGTGAGAGTAGAAGCCGGAGTAGGAGTCGGAGCAAAAATGAGAAGAGCAAGAGACGTAGCAAACGTGAAAGCAAGACTAAGCGTAGTAGTAAGGGCAGGAAAAGAAAAGGTGACAAAGAACAATCTAGATCTAGGTCGAGATCAGAATCAAAGGAAAAGGAGGAAGAGACCAGAAAACCAAGTGTTGAAAAGGAAACTAAGGGTGAAGGTGAAGAAGTGGATGGGGAATTGGACATTAATGAACAGACAAAGCCAAGGCTTGCATCTCGTTCTAGGTCAAGGTCCAGATCAAAGGACAGATCTAAATCTCGTTCCAGGTCTAAATCGATTTCCAAAACCGAAGCACGTTCAAAGTCCCGTTCGCCCGCTCGCTCTGCATCAAGATCAGTGTCTCGCTCTAGGTCCAGGTCACGCTCAAAATCGTAAATTTCCACTCTATTCATTTTCTATGAAAACATTAACGGATCTTTTTTCTGGCAGTCTGCTCTACCACAAATAATACAAACCATAGACACTGATAACGCTGTACATTTTTCAAAATAGACAAAATGTATTTAGTGCTAAATTAAGATTTTATGGGGGGCCTGTACTGTCAGAAGGATTCTTAGGTAGGTATGCTGTGTGCAGAGCAAAGATGCCCACCACTGCTGGTGTTGTTGGATATGTATAATGAAGTCTTAAGTTACATTCATTTGTATTGATCATTTAAATAATACATTTCTGATGTTGTGGACTTCCTAGCCAAAACATAGCAGATTGTAAAGTCTTGCCAATACCGTGTAATCAAAATGTAGAGATTTGCTCCTTCCCTCTGTTGTGAGGGATAGCTCTTGCCTGTTTTTTTTTTCCAGCTGGATAACATGCTTTTTTTTTGTTTGGTTCAATAAAGTGCAAATAAATGTCTGACTGGAGGGTTTTATTGGCACGATTTATTTGTTACTGCGGGTTGCTTCATTAAGTCAGATTGCAATTTGAATATTATTGAAATTACAATGAATATATTATTGAAACACTTGGAAGGGCAATGTGATGGTGAATTCTAAATGCCGGATAGATACAAATATTGTGAATTCTGAAATGTTCATCCTTTATCTGTTGCTCTTTGGATTTAAAGTAATTTAGTTAAAGCAGGCAACGAGTGCCGGTGTATTTCATCTATTAAATCTATTAAAGTCAGCATTCATTTTATTAAAGGGAATTCATATTCTAGCTAATCTGCCAGAATTATTTGAGGTTATAATCAGAGTGGAGGTCCTTTATCTTTGTCACATTAATTTATCCTTATGCATAGTGATTATCACCTTTTTGTTCCCTCAAAAGCCATCTACACCAGTGGTAATTTGCAGATGGCAAGTCTATTTTTGGGATGTGGACAACATGCATGATGTATCTAAATTACTCGTGATTTATGTCATTAGTTTATTGTCACGTATACCGAGGTACAGTGAAAAGCTTTTGTGTGGCATGCTAACCAGTCAGCACAAAGACAATCCATGATTACAATCGAGTCATCCACAGTGGACAGATACATGATAAAGGGAATATCATGAACAACATTTAGTGCAAGATATCGCTAGTAGCGTCCGATCAAAGATAGTCCGAGAGCCTCCAATGAGGTAGATATTAGTTCAGGACAGCTCTCTAGTTGTTGGTAGGATGGTATTATAGCCTGATAATGATGTAATGGGCTGATTCAGTGCTGGTGTACAAAATAAATGCATCAGAATTTAAAGCATTTGTTTAAAACGAATGCAGTTATCAATCTGCAATCCATTTACAAAACATGGTTTATTTCAATGTGCGATCCTGTGCCATATGTAAAAGATGGACAGGAATTCCCACTTAATACACGGCCAACATCATTCTTCAATTAACACGGATGTTTAAAGAGATTTGGTATGTCACAGAACAAATGTATAGCGGGCTGCAGAAAGTATTTCAACTTGTTGGATTGTATGGCAGATTGAAAGCGCAGGAACGTAAGAGACCACAGAGTGGTGGATTCAGCCTGGTCTATCACAGGTGCAACTGTCCCCACCATCGAAAACATCTACATGAGGCGTTGCCTCAAGAAGACAGCATCCATCATCAAGGATCCCCACCATTTGAGCCATTACCTCTTATTGCTACCGCCATCACGCAGGAGTACAGATGTCAGAAGTCTCATGCCATTACGTTTTGGAACAGCTGGTGTCCTACAGCAGCAGGTTTTTGAACCAAACCGCACAGCTCCAATCCCACTGTACAACTGAGAATATGGATAGGTTTTGAGTCGGGACACTTGATACTGATTGTAGAAGAGGGAGAAAACTGGAAGAGAAGTGATAGATGGACACAGGTGAAGGGAGGGAGGTAAATTGGCAAATAGTTGAACAATGACCAGAGATGAAAAGACAAAAGTGTGAGCTAAAGGATCGAAGAGGAAAGTGAAATATGAAGGACAATAGGGGAAAGTGAGAGATGGATGCGCATCCAGGTGGGGCACAGAAGAGAGGGAGAAAAAGGGCAGGGGGGAGTTGTTACCTAAAATTGGAGAATTCATTGTTACTACTGTAAGCAGAAGATAGACACAAAAAGCTGGTGTAACTCAGCGGGGCAGGCAGCACCTTGGCGAGAAGGAATGGGTGATGTTTCGGGCCGAGTCCATTCTTCAGTATGACGTTTCGTGGTTGAGACCCTTCAGACTAAAGGAGGGTCTTGACCCGAAATGTCACCCATTCCTTCTCGCCAGAGATGTTGCCAGTCCAGCTGTTACTCCAGCCTTTTGTGTCTATCTTTGGTTTAAACCAGCATATGCAGTTCCTTCCTACACATTTCAAATTTTTTCTAATTGTGTCTTGTACTGTAGAGTAGGCGTGATTATGAAACATTTCTGGACACAATGACCCACATTATTTGATTAGTACGGGTGTCGGGGTTTATGGGGCGAAGGCAGGAGAATTGGGATGGGAGGGAGAGATGACCAGCTGTGATTGAATGGCAGAGTAGACTTGATGGGCCGATTGGCCTAATTCTCCTCCTAGAACTTATAAACTTATTTCCACAGCTGAAGCAGTCGGCTTACCTTCTGTATTTAGTTTAGCAATATAGCGTGGAAAAAAGGCCCTTTGGCCCTGCGCTGACCAGCCACCCCCATACACTAGCACTATCCACATACTTGGGATTATTTACAATCGTTACCAAAGCCGATTAGCCCACAAACATGTACGTCTTTCGAGTGTGGGAGGGAACCTGAGCACCCAGAGGAAATCTACGTGGTCACAGGGAGAATTTACAAACTGTACAAACAGCACCCATAGTCAGGATCGAACCCGGGTCTCTAGCGCTGTAAGGCGGTTACTGTTGCGCCATATTCGATGCTCGCTCCCCACTGCCATCGTTCTGACCGAAATGCAGTTTAGTTTATTGCCAAGTGTACCGAGGTACAGTGAAAAGCTTTTGTGTGCTATGAAGCTTTTGTTGTGTGCTATCCAGTCAGCAGAAAGACAATACATGGTTACAATTGAGCCATTTACAGTGTACCTGATAAGGGGACACAGCCCTGTGCTGCAATATTTCCATTCTATGATCCCTCTGTTGCCCTCTATCCCAACATTCATTTCTCCACTATATCCAAACACATATTTATTTTGCATTTAATACAATTGTATAATAACATTTCTGGTGAGCCCTGTGACTTTAAAGCAGTGGGGAACATCCAAGCAATCTGGGAGCAAGCCCTGTTCCCTTTATTGTTCTGAATCCAGCTCACATTCTGGACTCGTGAGTGAGGTAAATGCCTGATCATCAGGATTCCCAAACAATTAATTATGGGACAGAATTTTACTATACAATCAATTGATTGATGCCAAATCTGTCTTGGCATTGTTCTGCGGGGTGATACATTAATCTTTACGTGTTGCATTCAAGTGGAAAAAGACATTCATGTGAAGACAATTCTGAATCATGTGCATTTCTAAAGGGGCTTTAATTCTAATACAATTTTTTTTCACGCAGAGTAAGTCAACATTCTTGAAAATGTCAGGTGCACCCAGTCAATGCTGGATGGTTTCATATTTTAAAGCAGCAGTGGCAAAAAATGTAGTTAGTTCCCTTCCAGATGGAATGCATTATTTTCCCCTTTTTTATACTTAGGTATTTTGTAGGATAACTTTTCAATTACGGGGTGTGAAATGTAATTTCACCTGGTTTCCTGAAGTAGTTTTAACAAAGAAGATTATATTAATTTGATGGTAGCAGGGCAGAATAATATATGGATCTAACAATATGAGAGGAGGACTGGAGCTGATATTATTGAAAGGCAATTTATAATCTTAATTATTGGGGTGAGCAAGAAAAGGATGGGAGGAACAAAAGCAGTAACTGGCAAGTACAGAGTCCTTGTTATGAAAATTCAATACAGCTCCATTTTGTCATTGATTGAGCAAGGTCTGTGGATCCCAGGAATAGAACTCTTTCAGAGCCAGCGAAAACTAGTTACATCCAAAATGAAATTAATTAGTCTAAAATATTGAGCAAAAGATTATGGATAAAGGGGAATAAATTTGATCACCGAGTCATTAGATAGCTCTATAGCAAAATTAACCAAATCACGGACTTGCAATACACTTAAGATTGTTATTTGCTCGTAATTACATAGAAACATAGAAAATAGGTGCAGGAGGAGGCCATTCGGCCCTTCGAGCCAGCACCGCCATTCATTTTGATCATGGCTGATCGTCCGCTATCAATAACCCGTGCCTGCCTTCTCCCCATATCTCTTGACTCCACTAACCCCTAGAGCCCTATCCTACTCTCTCTTAAATCCATCCAGTGATTTGGCCTCCACTGCCCTCTGTGGCAGGGAATTCCATAAATTTACAACTCTCTGGGTAAAAAAGTTTTTTCTCTTAAATGACCTCCCCTTTATTCTAGCACTGTGGCCCCTGGTTCTGGACTCACCCAACATTGGGAACATTTTTCCTGCATCTAGCTTGTCCAGTCCTTTTATAATTTTATATGTTTCTATAAGATATCCCCTCATCCTTCTAAACTCCAGTGAATACAAGCCTAGTCTTTTCAATCTTTCCTCACATGACAGTCTCGCCATCCCAGGGATCAATCCCTAATGAGACCACACCTGGAGTATTGTGTGCAGTTTTGGTCACCTAATTTGAGAAAGGACATTATTGCTATTGAGGGAGTGCAGCGTAGGTTTACAAGGTTAATTCCTGGGATGGCAGGACTGTCATATGCTGAGAGAATGGAGCGGCTGGGCTTGTATACTCTGGAGTTTAGAAGTATGAGAGGGGATCTTATTGAAACATATAAGTTTATTAAGGCTTTGGACACGCTAGAGGTAGGAAATGTGTTCCCGATGTTGGGGGAGTCCAGAACCAGGGGCCATTGGGGGAGTCCAGAACCAGGACCAGGTAAGCCATTTAAAACAGAGATGAGGAAACACTTTTTCACACAGAGAGTTGTGAGTCTGTGGAATTCTCTGCCTCAGGTGGAAGCCGGTTCTCTGGATACTTTCAACAGAGTGCTAGATAGGGCTCTTAAAGATAGCGGAGTCAGGGGATATGGGGAGAAGGCAAGTAATAGGGTACTGTTTCGGGATAATCAGCCAACGTTTAAAATACATTTGGAAAGGCACATGGATAGGAATGGTTTGGAAGGATATGGGCTAAACACAGGTAGACTAGACTCGTATAGATGGGATATCTTAATTGGTGTGGGCAGGTTGGGCCGAAGGGCCTGTTTCTGTGCTGTATGACTAAGATTTGTTTCTCTGTAACCCTTCCTCTCTCATCAATCACTATCAATTTCTCCTAATTCTTCTGCCACCCTGCTAGAGTAGGGAGTGACGAATAAACATGCTGCCATGTGAAGTGTGAGAGGAGATGGAAGCATGTACCAGAAAACCTTAGTGGTAGCCTGTAACCATAACGTGTGATGGTTGCGTGGAGAAGTAGCAAATGTCACGGTTAGTAGCTCAGGTCAGGATCAAATCCAGTTGTTGAAGCTGTGTGCCAGCAGCACAGATGGGCCACCCATTTGTATTGAAGAACGACATTCTTGTAACTAAAATAATCACTTCCTTTAAATACTTGGGAATCAAAATTACCAGAAAATATAAATCTTTATTTAATGCAAACTATATGCCCCTACTTAACAAATTAAACGCCCTGATTAAGTTTTGGAAAACTCTTCCGATGTCTTTAATAGGACGAATAAATGCTATAAAAATGATCCTTTTACCACAAATTTTATATCTATTCCAATCAATACCAATATACTTACGTAAAATGTTTTTTAAAAAACTGGATTCTGATATTACAAATTTCATATGGGACTATAAATCTCATAGAATACAAAGAAGACATTTGTGCAAACCCAAAGAATTTGGTGGATTAACACTCCCTAATTTTTTGTATTATTATTGGGCAGCAAACGTCAAAAATGTGATTCACCTGTTGGACAACTCTGCCCGGCGGGTGGATTGGATAGTAATGGAGAGAGAAGATTGCGCCCCTTTTAATATAGGAGCGATCCTTCTCTCACCAACAAAACTGAATAATACAATATATAATAAAAATCCAATTATTCATAGTACTTTTAGAATTTGGAAACAAATAAATTAACCCTTAAATTACAAAATTTATCCTTCTCACCCCTATAGTTAATAATCCGTCATTTAAACCTTCTAGTATTGATAAATCATTTACATATTGGTAAAGAATAGGAATTCTTCAGTTCAGAGACATGTATGAAAATGGAACTTTCTTATCATTCCAACAATTACAACTTAAATACAACCTGAGAAGTAATCAATATTTTAAATATTTTCATATTCGTGATTACTTGAAAAAATATATGCACAAGAATACCAAAATTTGTCTCCAGACTTATTAGACGATGCAATTAATATAAAGGCGGATTCAACTAATTTAATATCATACTTGTATAATATTATCCTAAATATGGAAATACCATCATCTGATAGAATTAGAAGAGATTGGGAACAATAACTAGCTATAAAAATCTCAAAAGAGAGTTGGGATAAACACTTGCTATATGTGCACAAATGCTCGATCAAAGTAAGACATATTTTAATCCAATTTAAAACCTAACATAAACTATATTATTCAAAAACTAAAATAAGTAATTTTTTTCCAAATGTCTCCCCAGTTTTTGATAAATGTGTATCCCAAGAAGCAACCATAGCACATTCCTTTGTTTTTTGCATAAAAATCCAAACATTCTGGAATTAAATCTTTGAAATTTTTACAAAATTATTCAAAATAAAATTGAAACCGAATGCAGAATTTATTATCTTTGGAACAATTGAAGCCAGCTTTGAGCTGACGTCATTCCAAAAGAGCTTCCTTAATTATGGCTTAATAATGGCAAAAAAACTTATACTTAAATTCTGGAAAAATGCTCCCACACCAACGATAAAAATGTGGATTTCAAATATGTCCGAAATGTTACACCTCGAAGATATGAGATACCTCCTTGCAGACAACTCAGACCATTTCCAAAAGATTTGGTCTCCATTTCTCGACTTATTACAAGCATAGGGTGCAACACAACTTTGAAAATAAATGGTATCAGGAACTGGTGAGGGGTGTGTAAAGATACGAAGTAGGTACATCCCTTTTATCTTATCTTAGCTTATTTTACTTTCTCATATTTTCTGTCTTTTATTTTTTTTCTTTCTTTTCCTTTGGTTTTCTTTTTTAGTCTTTCTTGTGTTTTACGCTTCTACGGGCTCTTCCTGATCACTCTCTCACGCACTTACTATCCTATCTAACTCTATTCTTCTTCTTATTCTTCTTCTTCTTAAAGTTTAAAATAAGAAGTGGTACAATAAATGTATTATGTTATTTTTGGCTTATATCATTGTAATGTACATTACTTCTAACAAAGAAAATTAAAAAAATTAATCACTTCCACTATAAATTAATATGCTTATCAAATTATAAAGCACTGAAACAGGCGCCTCGTGCCACAATGTCTGCGCCGAACATGATGCCAAGTTAAACTAATCTCCGTCTGCATGTGATCCATGTCCCTCCATTCCCTGCATATCCATGTGCCCGTCTCGAAGCCTCTAAAATGCCACTATCATGTCTGCTTCCATCACCAACTCTGGCAGTGCATTCTCCATGTAAAATACTTGCTCCACACATGTCGTTACTTTGTCCCTCTCATTTTAAACCAATCCATCCCATCATTATGTGACATAAACAGCAATTTATTAAATCAATTTCAATTATTATAATTACATATACCTCAAAATTTGGGGTACAGAGAGGTAACTTTGGTCCCACAGATTTTTAATTGAACTTCCATGATTTGAGTAGAAAGTATACCTAATCTATATAATCCCCAGATACATGGATAGTCAAGGTTTCGTGTTGGGACTCATCTCGCCCCAAAATGTCGGCCATCCATGTTCTCCAGAGATGCTATCTGACCTCCTAAGTTACTCCAGCACTTTGTCTTTTTTTTGGTAAACTTGTAAACTAGCATCTGCATTTCCCCATGTATCCCCCTAAAGGAACAAAGCTCAGGTGTCCAAAGATGTTCTTTTCAAACCATGGATCTTTCATTGCAGCTAGTATTACTTTTTTAAGAAGGTTTTACATTTTAAGCTTTGGTCTATCCATTTCTCTGGTAATGGCATGTAACATGCCATTCATTTCAGGCTGAAATATTTGTGACTGTGTACATTTCACATGCTATAGTATGATATTTTTGTTGTGAATTACGAAAAATATTACCTTTAAGTTGTATTAACAGAAAATTAATTGGATAAAATCTTAAATGAATCTTTTGATTTCATCAAAACGGGTGACTTAGTAAATTAGGAAATAATTGTAATTAAGACAAAGTGGATTGCAGCAGACATTATTGAAAGACAATTAATAAATATAATTTTTTTGTGAGGATAAAAAATGGAGAAATGGAATATAAGCCATAATTGTGAAATAAAAAATAGAGCCCACATTAAAGAACTTCAATACAAAGTTAGATTAGAGCAATGTGTCGGAAGGAACTGCAGATGCTGGTTTAACTCAGTGGGTCAGACATAATCTCTGAAGAAAAGGAATAGGTGACATAGAAACATGGAAACATAGAAAATAGGTGCAGGAGTAGGCCATTCGGCCCTTCGAGCCTGCACTGCCATTCAATATGATCATGGCTGATCATCCAACTCAGTATCCTATACCTGCATTACGTAACGTGACGTTTTGGATCGAGACCCTCCTTCAGACTGAGAGTCAGGGGAAAAGGAAACAAGAGATATAAATGATGATATGGAGAGATATAGAATAAATGAATGAAAGTTGTGCAAAAAAGTAACGATGATAAAAGAGACAGAACATTGTTAGCTGTGGTCTAGGTGAAAATGAGTTGCAGATAATGAGACTCAACAAGACGACTTTGAAGCCAGTACCTGTGGACACAGATCTTTAGTACTGCTGCTGGATATTAGTTTTGACCCAGGTTCTTTGCGCTAATTAGTGCTCCCAGCCATTTCTTAGTGTCATGCTGTGTGAAATGAATTGGCTAAAAACAGACTACTGTGATGTTAGGGACTGTGAAAGGAAACCAATTTGGATCATTTCAATGCCACTTAGCTGAACATGGGTGCGAATGCTTCATCTTTAGTAGCTACACGCTGAGAATGTTATACATAGTTTAAAGAAATCTGTATTCAGCACTCAGCAGATCAGGCAGCATCTGTGGAAAGATACCCGTGTAAACAAGTGTTTCTGAGCATCTCATCCTGAAAGGTTAAATCTGTTTTTTTTTCAGTTAATGATACACGACAATTCTGTTTTTTGTTTACAATTATTGTATATTGATTCCTTCTGCATTTCACCTAAATCACCCGTCGATGTCCTACAGAGATGCCGCCTGGTCCACTATGTTACTCCAGCACTTTGTGTGGTTTTTTTGGTAAGCCAGCATCTGCAGCTCCTCGTGTCTCCAAGTTTTTCAGCTGCTGGGTATTTATCTCTGTAGTGGAACTGTGTTGTGGAATTGTGCATGCTGCATTTCATCACAATGTATATTCTTGAGACATAAGAAACTGCAGATGCTGTAACCTGAGCAAAAACAAAGTGCTGGAGGAACTCAGCGGGTCAGGCTGCATCTTCGGAGACAATGGACAGATGATGTTTCAGGTAGGGACCATTCTTCAGAATGCGAGAGTAAGCTGGAGGAAGCTGGAAAAGAGAGGTGAGGGGGAGGTAAAGCCTGGCAAGTGATAGGTGGATACAGGTGAGGAGGATATGTTTGGCAGATGGCCGGAATAAGTGACAAAGGCAAGAGATGTAAAGGAGGCAAAAGAGTGTCCTATAAGGAAAGAGGAAGAGAGGCTCTGTCAGCCAAGGACTGCTGGATCTGCCGGTTACTAACCATTTCAACTCCCTTCTCACTCCCAGACCGAGCTTTCTGTCATTGTTCTCCTCCATTGCCAGAGTGAGTCCGCACAAACTGGAGGAACAGTGTATCATATTCCACTTGGGTAGGTTACACCAACAGTAGGAACAGTGAATACTCCAATTTGAAGTAATCATCCCCCTCCCATCCCCCCTGTCTTGTACCCTCTTCCCCACCCCTGCAGTGGTGCATACCCCATTCTCCAACCACCTAACCAACCCCACCCCACCCTCAGTCACCCTGCTACTTCCCCCTCCTTTGTATCCTTAGACCCCCTCTTCCTCCTCTCCCATCCTCATGTCCCTCCCTCTGGCCTTACACTTCATTCCTCTTCTTCTCTCCTTAACTGACATCCTTTTATCTCCTTTTCACCTCTAGCCTTAGTCACTTACTCCATCCATCGGCTAGTCACCTATATCCACCTATTGCGTGTGTGAGAAGGGTCTCGACCCAAAACTTCACCTTTTCCTTATCTCCAGAGATGCTGCCTGACCTCACCGATGGCTGTTCATACTGGATTTGGAGTGTGTTTTTGTTGTACATTTGACCTTATACCAATGGACACTGCAGTGAAGTTATTACTTCTTTTAAAATAAAATGTTAAGTATCCATAATAACCAGAATTTAAGAAAGTAATGGACTCCAGATGCCAGTATCCAGGTCCATAACATTTGGTGGGTAAGACCTTCCCACCCAAACCACCCCCTCCCCGGGTACTTTCCCCTGCAACTGCAGGAGATGCAACACCTATCCCTTTACCTCCCCCCTCGACTCCATCCAAGGACCCCAACAATCTTTTCAGGCGAGGCAGAGGTTCACTTGCACCTCCTCCAACCTCATCTACTGTATCCGCTGTTCCAGATGTCAACTTCTGTACATCGGCGAGACCAAGCGCAGGCTCGGCAATCGTTTCGCTGAACACCTCCGCTCAGTCCGCCTTAACCTACCTGATCTCCCGGTTGCTCAGCATTTTAACTCCCCCTCCCATTCCCAATCTGGCCTTTCTGTCCTGGGCCTCCTCCATTGTCAGTGAGGCCCAGCGCAAATTGGAGGAACAGCACCTCATATTTTGCTTGGGTGGGTTACACCCCAGCGGTATGAACATTGACTTCTCCAACTACAATGCTTTCCCTCTCTCTCCATCACCTCCCCCTTCCAAGTTCTCCCACTAGTCTTACTGCCTCCGACAACATTCTATCTCTGTCCCGCCCACTCCCCTGACATCAGTCTGAAGAAGGGTCTCTACCCGAAACATCACCCATTCCATCGCTCCAAAGATGCTGCCTGTCCCGCTAAGTTACTCCAGCATTTTGTGTCTACATTTGTGGGTAATCCATACAATGGATTTCTCATATGGACATATAAACAAATTATTCACCATGACAGCAGATCAATTTCATATAATGGCTTTAGTCAAAAAGAAAATAATCTAATTAAATCTCACTGCCTGAAGTTTTAATGTAGATGATTTCTTCTGTTATCTCCTCTCTCATTTCTATATTTGTTATTATTACCTTTGAATAAACCGGAGCATCTGCAAAATATGATTTTAAACTATTTTAAATAATGGAGACAGCACAAGAACCAAAGCAGCATGGTGGCACAGCGATAGAGTTGCTGCCTTGCAGCGCCAGAGATCCCGGTTCGATCCTGACTACGGGTGCTGTCTGTACGGAGTTTGTACGTTCTCCCCATGACCTGTGTGTGTTTTCTCTGGGAACTCCAGTTTCCTCCCAAACTGCTAAGATGTACAGGTTTGTAGATTCATTGGCTTGGTGAAATTGTAAATTGTCCCTAGGGGGCGTTGGATAGTGTTATTGTGCGGGGATCGCTGGTCAGCGCGAACTTAGTGGGCTGAAGGGCCTGTTTCCACACTGTATCTCTAAACTGAACCAAGTTTAATAATACGGAATGCACATTTTGAGCCATTTATGATTTAATTGGTATTTCTTTGGCTGTTTATACAAGATTGCCATCCTCATTGTACAGTCACCTGGAATAATAATGAATCTTGAGGAATTATATACGCTACCACTGCTATGTTGGGCAAAGATTCCTGTATTCCAAAGTGGCTTTAGCAGATGTGCCACTGTGCTGCCCGTGAGAATGTTATTTGTTACATATTGCTTGCTTTGCAACACCAGAGACCCAAGTTCGATCATGTCGATGGCTGGGTGGGAGATTGCATCCTTCACGTGGTCCACCCTGTTTCCACTAATGCAATCAACCTGGCGTGCACAAACAGAATATCAAAGGAGAACAAGTTGTCTTACAACTTAGGCTGTGCACGCCATATGCAAGAAGAAGAAGATGTCTATAGCTGCTGTCTGTACAATCTCCCTGTGACCTGCATAGGTTTTCTCCGGGATCTCCGGTTTCCTCCAACACTCCAAAGACATACAGGTCTGTAGGTTAATTGGCTTTGTATAATTGTAAATTGCCCCTAGTGTGGAAGAGTGCGGGATCGCAGGTTTCCGTGCTGCATCTCTAAACTTTTATCGGACAGCATTTGGCCAATCTTCCGTTCACAATCTGCTTCTTAGTTGAGTTAAACCATCAAAAAATGTAGATGGACTCAAAATGCTGGAGACTGGTCTGAAGAAGGGTTCCGTCATGGAAACGTCACCCACTTCGTGTCTATCTTCGGTGTAAAACAGCATCCGCAGTTCCTTGCTACACATCAAATAAAGTATTTGTTATCTGTTTTGGGATCTTTGGGATCTTGCTGGAAGATTGTTCCCGATGTTGGGGGAGTCCAGAACAAGGGGTCACAGTCTAAGGATAAGGGGGAATTCCTTTAGGACCGAGATGAGGAAAACATTCTTTACACAGAGAGTGGTGAGTCTCTGGAATTCTCTGCCACAGAAGGTAGTTGAGGCCAGTTCATTGGCTATATTTAAGAGGGCGTTAGATGTGGCACTTGTGGCTAAAGGGATCAGGGGGTAATGAGAGAAGGCAGGTACGGGATACTGAGTTGGATGATCAGCCATGATCACATTGAATGGCGGTGCAGGCTCGAAGGGCCGAATGGCCTACTCCTGCACCTATTTTTCTATGTTTCTATGAAGGATAAATGCCAAAAACTGGAATGCCTTTTTCTTCACTGTCAGTCCCCTTAGTATTAAAATGTTTTAAAAATGTTGTTATTAATGGAGACTCCATCAGGAGGTTATTACAAGGACGTGTGAAGAAGGGAGCCCTTTATGCTGATGGACACCGTGGATTGTAATTGATTTTCAGAAAATGCATTCCTGGGGAAAAATACAACCATATTGTGCAACAGCCTAGACTTTCCATTGAGTGCTACGCGGAGATCTAGTACCAAATATGGTGCTGAATATTTACGAAAAGGCTGATCTAAGACACCGCTTAAGCCAAGATTTAGATTTAGCCGACCTGGTTTATCTCGATGTATCTAATTCTTTCTCCGTGTCTGTGATGTGACATTACTGGGCAGCCAGAACATCTGGTGCTGTTTACGTTTGTCAAGACGCAATTACAGAAGAATGTAATGGAAATTTAGCCTCTGACCCACATAACCTTCCTTCACATGAGTCACATAAATACTACCTACAAGATCCCAGAAACAGCTAAGAGCATGTTATTCCAATAGAATTCTCAAAATAGTTCAATGTTAAATTGGACAGGAAGCAAAAACAAGATATTTGCCTGCTTCTGCTTGCTATCAGTGGAATATTTATGTTTGCTATGCACGCTCTGGGCCTGTACTCGCTGGAGTTTAGAAGGATCTCATTGAAACTTACCGGATAACGAAAGGCCTAGATAGAGTGGACGTGAAAAGGATGTTTCCAATAATGGGAGAGTCTAGGACCAGAGGGCACAGCCTCAGAATAAAAGGATGTACCTTTAGAAGGGAGACAAGGAGAAATTTATTTAGCCCAAGGGTGATAAATCTGTGGAATTCATTGTCACAGATGGCAGTGGGACATTGGGTAAAGACATTGGGTATTTTTAAAACGGATATTGATGGATTCTTGAGTAGTAAGGACGTCAAAGGTTACTGGGAGAAGGCAGGAAAATGGGGTTGAGAGGGAAAATAGATCAGCCATGATTGAATGGTGATTGATGGTTGACAGAATGGCCTAATTCTGCTCCTATGGTCTTTTGCAGTTCCATGGTCTGGTCTGGTCTGGCCAAATCGATCAATTTGCAGTTTTACAAAATTCTCATTGTTTTCTGTATTGGCAACACTTGTACCACTTGCGTAAAAGAGGGAATTTCAACAAAGTCACCTCAATTGCCAGGTCGGATTAGTCTCCAACCTGTTGGTGTCTCTGCATGGGTGATCGCTCCAGCATTTTCAAGCCTTTCCAGCATTTCACAGAGAGAATGTACGGGCAGCATCTCTGGAGAGAAGCAATGGGTGATGTTTCGATTTGAGACACATACAAACTCTGTACCGGATCGAACCTGGGTCTCTGGCGTTGTAAGGCAGCAACTCTGCCGCCACAAGAGAGCTTGGCCAGGGTGGTGTTAGTCTTTGGTGATGCTGGCTGCCATTTTGAAGCAGTGTTGCCTACAGATCCCTTCGATGATGTACCAATACCAGTGATGGACCGGACAGAGCAATTGATCGGTATTTTCAATACTGGTAGACAAATTCTAATCTAGGTATCACTGAACAATACTATGTCAACAAACAAATGTTCATAAGAACTGAGCTTCAAATTATTACCGAAAGCATGCCATTGTTTAATGTTTCCTGGATCCTACTAATAATCTAATCCCGCTGCTGACTTGCGACTTTGTTGACGTAGCATCAAAGAACTGCCCAGCCGGACACAAACACATTGCACACGGATGCAAGACTTGCACTCCTTGTACTACTCAAGAATCCATCAATATCCTTTAGGACCGAGATGAGAAGGACTTTTTTCACACAGAGAGTGGTGGGTCTCTGGAACTCTCTGCCACAGAGGGTAGTTGAGGCCAGGTCAATGGCTATATTTAAGAGGGAATTAGATGTGGCCCTTGTGGCTAAGGGGATCAGAGGGTATGGAGAGAAGGCAGGTATGGGATACTGAGTTGGATGATCAGCCATGATCATATTGAATGGCGGTGCAGGCTCAAAGGGCCGAATGGCCTACTCCTGCACCTAATGTCTATGTTTCTATGTTTCACGCACCTTTTAAAACCATTTGTGAATGCTAAATATTACACCACATCAACTATTTATCTTTTTTGAATGACTTGTTCAGAAAAGGACTGTTTAGAGTTCCATGTAGAATAATGGTATTAACAAATAAATAATCCTGTCAATGGTTTTGGCCGAGTTCTCAAATCTTGTGACTTGAAGTTGATTCTGTTTAAAAATTGCTCTGTTGAAGCACTTTGATGCTCTTGGTCTATTAAGATTACATGATAAATCAAAGTTGCTATTCATTTTCCTCTTAAGTGCCAATATCTTTCTTTGGTGGCTCAGTGCTGCAGTCCTACAATGTGTTGTATCTGCAAGTTGGTGCCCAGAACTGAACGTAAGATGCCACATGGGTTTGTCCAAGAGTCTAATGCAAAAACAAGGAACTATAGATGATGGAATCTTGCGCAAAAAAAACACAAAGTACTGGAGGAACTCAGTAGCTCTGGAAGACATAGATATGACACTCTGAAGAAGGGTCCCGACCTGAAACATCGCTTATCCATGTCCATAGAGATACTGCCTGACCTGCTGAGTTATGCCCCTGTCCCACTTAGGAAACCTGAAGACTTTGTGACCCACCCAAGGTTTCCGTGCGGTTCCCGGAGGTTTTTGTCCTCCGGCAACCACCTTCAACTAGCATCGCAACCGGCTTTGACTAAAAAAATTACCGATTTTTAAAACGGAAACAACTTTTGACCATTAGGGAGACTGACAAAAACCTTCGGGAACCTCCGGGAACCGCACGGAAACTTTGGGTGGGCTGCAAAGTCTCCAGAGGTTTCCGTTCATGTTTCCTAAGTTGGACAGGGACATTACACTTACTCAGATACTTTGTGTTTTTTGCTCCGTGTATTTGTATTCCAGTCCACGAGAGAGGGTGGCCACCATTGCATTAGCCTTGGTGCTTGCCTTGTGGATCCATGTAACAGCAGGATGTTCTCCAGCTGATTGCACTTTCGCAGCTTTCCCCAGTCTTACTTTCACAGTGGTAACCTTGGATCCACCTGCTCCCTCCTCTTCACTCTTGGAGCTCCTCCAAGGAAATTTTCTCACTTTGATCTCTCGTATGTGGCTGCGCTCCAGTAAACTCAGCCAAAGATATGAATGTTGAATTAAAGGTGCATAACAACATTTAATCACGACATAATCAGAACTTTAATCTTGCAATTATGCAACGCCGAGATGGCACAATAATGTGTCCCAACAGCCTAATCGTTGCCTTTTTTTGCACTAATGTGACTTCATTTTCTCTGGATTTCTTTGCATGTAAGTCTGGAGAGCTTGGCCTATAAGGAGAGGCTGGATAGGATAAGACTTTTTTCCCTGCAGAGTTTTTAGATGGACTTTATTGGCCATTATCTTGCACAGAACATTATTACCTTTATCCTATATCTGTGCGCTTTGAACAGATATATAGGTTTGATTGTAATCATGCATAGTTTTTCTGCTGGCTGTAAGCCACGCAACAAAAAAGCTTTTCACTGCGCCTTGGTATACGTATGTGACAATAATAAACTAAAGTAAAAAAAATAGAAGTATATAAAACCCTAGATGCATGTCTAGAGACTGCTCTTGGTCTTTTTCCCAGGGTAGAGGAATCTAAAACTAGAGGGCAAAGGCTTAAGTTGAGAGAGAAAGATTTCAAAGGGAAGATTTGCAAACAGAGGACGTTGGGTGGAATGAGCTGCCAGAGGAAGTTAATGACAACATTTGAAAGATATTTATCCAAGTACACTGATAATAAAGATTTAGGATAAGGCTTGAGAAGTAATTTTATCACAACGTGTGAAAGTGTGAGCAGTTAGATTCACATCTTTCAAATCCGTACAATTTGTCTTTATTTTATAATCATGATATGCCTTTCAACATCGTGGTTGACAAGTAAGACAACATCTAAACAATACACACGCACACAAAGTGCTGGAGCAACTCAGTGGGTCAGGCAGCATTTCTGGAGAATATGGTTAGGCAATGATTCAGGTCTCGAAAATATCATCTATCCATGCTCTGCAGAGATACTGCCTGACCCGCTGAGTTATTCCAGCACTTTGTCTGTTTTTTGTAATCAGCATCTTCTGTTCCTTGCGTCTAAGATACCAGCAAACAACATTGTCATCTTCTATCCAGTAATATTTGTTTGTCTTTGCAGTGTGAATTCTTTTTGTTTCTTGGTGCAGTCACAAAAGAGTATCCAGTTTTAGTAAAAGACTATTTGAAACAGATAAGATTGTTACGCTAGAGGCAGGAAACATGTTCCCGATTTTGGGGGAGTCCAGAGCCAGGGGCCAGTTTAAGAATAAGGAGTAAGCCATTTAGAACGGAGATGAGGAAACACTTTTTCTCACAGAGAGTGGTGAGTCTGTGGAATTCTCTGCCTCAGAGGGCGGTGGAGGCAGGTTCTCTGGATGCTTTCAAGAGAGAGCTAGATAGGGCTCTTAAAGATAGCGGAGTCAGGGGATATGGGGAGAAGGCAGGAACAGGGTACTGATTGGGGATGATCAGCCGTGATCACATTGAATGGCGGTGCTGGCTGGAAGGGCCAAATGGCCTGCTCCTGCACCTATTGTCTATTGTCTATTTGGCCGATGTTTCTGTTCTGTACAAATGTCTCCTCTTTAATCTTTTAACATCTTTCTTTTCCTCACTTCCTCGTACACCGACCTAGCCACTGTTTAAATGGAGCCAACACCATAATATTCATGATGATTTGTGATTGCTGACAGCCCAACTGGTTATTATGGAGGCATCAATATTGGCTATTCAGCATTTGGTCAACCCATTTCTTCAAATTACTTTTAGAAGATTGACTTTAGATTTGGGACCCTCAAAAGCACAAATCTGTTATCACTGTACTCCAGGTAATTAGGTTTACTGCTAAATATGCTCTTGGAGTTTAGCTCATTACACTTAATTAGTTTGAGAAGTTAAAGTGCATCAATATCAAAATTAATCCACTAAGTGACTCAACATAGTTTATGAAAGTAAATTTATTGAACTAAGTCTGGCTGACACATTAATGGTATATAAAACATCAAAATTTGTAAAATATGTAGTCAGAATATAAACAGACCTTTCATTGAGAGTATCATCAAGCAAGATTGTGTGTGACAGTGACACATTATTAGAGTCTGTGCCAGGGAAGTACTAAGGTTGTGGGATTGCATCCACAACGGCCTATTCTATTTTCTTCAATCATGTTCTTCAGGGGAGGAGGCATATGAAATGAAAAGTTAAAAAAAAATCCTGCAGATGTGGAAATCTGAAATAAAAACTGAAAATGTTGGAAATATTCTGTCTTCTGCAAATTAAACTGCCTGTCTGTGTCGGACCACAAAACAAAGCTCATCATAAAACCCTGGACACACTTTCTTTTGAGATTGTATCTGGGAAACATATCTGACTATTCCTGACGATTGCTTAATTTGTGCCAAATTGCAGTGGTTATGTGGTGTGAGCTTAGTACTCCATCTAGGATCCATAGCTGGCCGAGAAAGACATCTTTTAAGTTATTTGCCTGCTCTGACATTCAAACCTTGCAACTTGATAAATTTTCACCGTTAATAGAATCAACAGAGGAGTTGCCACAATTAAAAACACAACTCGCTAAAAAACCTGGTAAGTCAGGCAGCAACTGTTTTTCTTTCCAGAGTTAATGTATCAAGTCAATTATTGGAAAACTCTAAGGCAGAGATAGATAGATTCTTGATTAGTGCGGGTGTCAGGGGTTATGGGGAGAAGGGAGGAGAATGGGGTGAGGAGCGAGAGTAGATCAGCCATGATTGAACGGCAGAGTAGCCTTGATGGGCCGAATGGCATAATTCTGCTCCTATCACATGATAACTCAGAAGATGGATATCATCATTTTTACGGGAGATCTCTGGTCTTTGATAAGGTTCTATGTTGGTCGATTCGTTTAGAAGGTTAGAACGCCTGAGATCCAGGGAGCTAATTGGATCCATAATTAGTTTAAAGGTGGGAGGCAGAGTGTGCTGTTAGAAGGATGGTTTTCGGATTCAAGGCCTGTGATTAGTAGGTTGATGCGGGGCCCATTGTTTGTCATCTACATCAATGATTGGGATGAGAATCTGCAAAGGCATGCATAGTAAGTGTGCAGAAGCCACTAAAATGGATGGTATCATGCACAGTGACAGGAGAATCACAGTGGGATCTTGAACAGCTGTATAAGTGGACCAAGGAATGGCAAATGGAGTTTAATTCAGTTAAGTGTGAGGTATTCAGTATGAGGTTTCAAACAAGTGTAGGATTTTCACCGTGAATGGTACAGTGGGTTGGGCAGTGGTGCAGAGGTAGAGTTGATGCCTTACACCGCCAGAGACCCGGGTTCAATCCTGACTACGGCGCTGGAATTCTCCCTGTGACCATGTGGGTTTTCACCTGGTGCTCCAGTTTCCTGCCACACTCCAACAATGTACAGGTTTGTAGGTTAATTGGCTTCTGTAAATTGTAAATTGTCCCCAGTGTGCAGATAGTGCTAATGTACAGAGAGAAGGCTGGACCGTGCAGAATCAATAGGCCGACTGGCCTGCTTCAATACAAGATATTTCTTTCTCTGGGAGGGCAACTTTTTCACACAGAGGGTGGAACATTTATGGAACAAGTTGCCAGAGGAAGTGGTTGAAGTACAAGTAACATCATTTAAAATACATTTGGACAGGTACATGCATAGGAAAGGTTTAAAGGGATATGGGTCAAATGTGGGCAAATGAAACTAGTATAGATGGGCATCTTGGTTAGCATGGATTAGGTGGGCCGAAGGGCCTATTTATGTGCTGTATGACTCTATGCCTTAGTTTTTATGAAAAAGTATCGAGGAATATGTCCCTCTTGATGTGTCCCCTTGTCTTTCTGCCCTTTTTTAATATATCTGATTTTTAGCACCCGCTTTTTGCTTGGTTTTCCACTGTGCTGTATTCATTGAAGAATGAGTGCTGAGTTAATTGAAGAATGATTGTGTGACATTAACTTTGTACATAATACCCTGTGGCTAAAATCCTGTGATTGAACATGCATTGAGAAATCCTTTTTCAACTATCAGTCCTGCACCCCTTTTACAAGTTGAACTATTTACCAACTTGGTGTCATTTTTGATCCTGGGATGAAATATTCTCACTTGTTAAACAATTTTCATAAGGTTCAATGGGATTAATCCAAATGTTATGCCTAATTCATAACCTGTCCAAATATTTACTGTGGATACATTGGGTATTTCTAGAATCAATTATACATTGATTAGGCAAGGTGAACTTTTCTCCAATTAATTGTAATATTATTTTTCATCGTTATTTTCTGTGCTAGTAATTTTAAATTAATTACAATCACTGTTATCGAAAAATAATGTTGTGTTTTTCATTAGCTGATCTTTAACATTTATTTTTTCCATTTATCACTGGTCTCTCATCGGCCAAATGCCATGTTTTGTGTAAATATAATCTTGCATTTATATAACACTGTCCAGATCCACAGGTAATCCAAAATGATTCACAGCAAGTGAATTGCCTCGAGGACAAGATGGCTAAATTGGGTCTGGGTTTTAATCACACAGCCTTGTGCACAATATTTACGGTAGGTTTGTTTACAGGTACAGCAAAGAAACAGGCCCTTCAGCCCACCGAGTCCATACCAGCCTGTGATGTTATCCCAGTTTTGCAACCTACACACTAGGGGCAGTTTGCAGAAGCAATTAACATACAAACCTGCACGTCTTTGGAATGTGGGACACAACCCCAGCACCCTGAGAAAACCCACGCAGCCACAGGGAGGCTGTGCAAACTCCACACAGAGAGCATCCGAGGTCAGGATTGAATCTGGGTCCCTGGCGCTGCACCGCTGTGCCGCCCTGCTAGACAAGTACTGACAAGTTAGTAGAGTACTGAGAGAATGTGATATAGTTAGAGGTGCTGTGTTTTAGTTGAAACTTGAAACAACGGCTGTTTGCCAGGCATGTTGACTCAATTGCCCTGGGCAACATTTACTCCTCAATTAACATTTTGAAAGGGAGAATGTTGTTATAATTTTGCTGCTTGAGGGAGATTAGATTGTTAGATTTCCTCCATTGGAGGGCGGAGATGCAACATAAATATGTAATTGGTTCGTAAATGGTTTGGAACTCCCTAAATGCCGCACAGTCAGAATCGTTATCATTTTGCAAATTTGCTTTACCAAACAATTTTTGTGTGATCCGATCTGTGCATATAAACACAGTGTTACAGCTGGTCGACCTGCTGCCTCACAGGACCAGAGATCCCAACCTCGGGTGCTGCCTGTGTGGAGTTTGCACGTTCTCCCTGTGACCGCGTGGCTTTTAACCAGGTCCTCCGGTTTCCTCCCACATCCCAAAGACGTGCGAGTTTGTAGGTTAATTGGCCTCTGTAAATTGACCTCGTTGTGTAGAGATTGGATGAGAAAGCGGGATAACACAGAACTAGTACAAGCAGGTGATCGATGGTCAGTGTGGACTTGGTGGGCTGAATGGCCTGTTTCCAAGTTGTATCTCGAAAACCAAAAACTAAATGATGCAAATACTGAATATTTTCTAACATCTGCAAGTTGAGCTACTTTTGTTTTAAAGCATAGAAGTAAATTGGAATATCTTTCTTAAAACATAGAAACCCCATAATTTATTTTCTCATCGAATCGTCCCATGATAAGCAGATGCTTTATGGAACACATGCTTTCTTAATTAACACGGAAAAATGAATATGAAGTAAAACACACTGCAGGAAATTGCAGGCATTGTGGAAAGCGAAACTGATAGCTTTAGATTTACATTTACTATTATCAAGTGTACCGAGGTACAGTGAAAGGCTTTGTATTGCATGTTATCCAGTCAGATCAGATAATATCATATATAAATACAGTCAAGCCAAACTCAAGTACCGTAGGCAGAGCGAAGGGAAAAACACACAATGTTTCGAATGGAAAGAAAGATAATGCTTTGGGTCGAAGATCCTTCATTAGACACAAAAATGCTGGAGTAACTCATGGGTCAGGCAGTACATCTGGAGAGAAGGAATGGGAAACGTCGCCTAACTTTTTGTCTCCAGAGATGCTGCCTGTCCCGCTGAGTCACTCTGGCATTGTGTGACGATCTTCGGTGTAAACCAGCATCTGCAGTTCCATCCTACACATATGCTACATTAGAGGGTTGGTCAGAAGTCAGAACGTTAACTTTGTCTAAGCGGAACAGACAGAATCCGTGGCGTTTCCAACACCTTCTAGTCTTATTTCAGATTCCCAACATCCACAGTGTTAGATGTCCGTCCAAATGCCGAGATTGCCCCTTTGTCCGCCATTGCCGCTGCACCTCACATTCGCACCAACCTCGCTGTCCTCAGCCCTTTCATCATTGTTCCAGCGAAACTTAACGGGAGCCGCAGGAACCGCGAATCATCTTCACATTAGAAACATTTCGCCTCCAGGGCCTAAAGTCGAGTTCAACAATCATGAGATATTCGGTGTTTTCATATTTCCCGAGTAGCCTCCACACCCCCCTAACCAAGTTAAGTCGGCTATTTCACACTGAGGTGCTCTAGTCTCCATCCCCGCTGTTTAGCATTAATCGCTCCCACCCTTGCGCGGACCGCTTCTTTTGTTCTCTGTAGGAAGGAACTGCAGGTGCTGGTTTACACCGAAGATAGACACAAGAAGCTGGAGTAACTCAGTGGGCCAGGCAGCGTCTCTGGAGAGAAGGAACGGGTGGCGTTTCTGGTCGAGACCCTTCTGCAGACGATCTTCCATTGTTCTCTACAATTTCCTGCTGACTATTCTGTTTATTTCTGACCATTGCCAATTCTAATGAAGGACGATAGACTCCAAGACAGTAGCTCTTGCGCCTCTCTGTCCATGCTGCCTGGACTAGATGTATCCACTATTTCCTCTTTATCATTTCACCTTTTCCAGCAAGCGGGATCATTTGCATTTTTGCTATTGTTGTTAGTAACTGAAGCCTTTAAATTTCAACGAAATACAGGCAAACAGCGGCAGCTTATATTCTCCAGGTGAAGTTCATTCAGATATAAAATGCGAATCAAAACCGATTTTTTTTTTTTACAGGGGATCGAATTGGTTTAAACCTGGAGTTTGAAGCGGCTGAACTGTAATTGACCTGAGGGGTTTACGAATAAACTGTCCCCCCCCCCCCCCCCGGGTCCTTGTGGCATGCTTAAAGAGACAGATAGACAGTTAGACGCGCAAGTTTATTCCAGAAAGGACAGAAGCATGAAATGAATCCTAGCGAAGATTAAGCTGACAAATGCAGCGGAGAGAGAGACAAAACAAAAATCAAATTGCAGACGGCGCCAATGTAGAGAATGCGACCTAACAAAGTGAGAAATGACCGAAGGCTTAATTTGTTAAAGGCTCCAATGCTGCGAGATATAACCGCGGAGATGGGGGGATGAAACGCTACGGTACAATTGGGGCTCACAGCCGCTGGCAACTTGGTTTGGGTTTACGCCCAGCTAATTCTGAAACGTGCATGTGTGGAGCAGAAGGCAGAGTCGGTCAGATCGTGTATCCGCTATCCCCCGCCACTCTTCATTGTCCTCGAAGTAAGATAGACACAAAAATGCTGGAGTAGCTCAGCGGGTCAGACAGGCAGCGTCTCTGGAGAGGAGAGGCGTTTCAGGTCGAGACCCTACTTCATCCTCGCCTCGTTGTCGCGGCCACTTTGACCCTCTGGTTAGTCCCCCCTCCCTTCTGCTTAGGAACATTAAGCCCTTTGAAATACGCAGAGATGGGTCATTAAATGACACCCACCCGCGACACGGCGTGGATATTCCAAGTTTTAAAAACAGCTGCGGAGATCGCCGGAGAAATGAACGGGCAAATTCTTCCAGAGAAGGTAAGCGTGTATCCGCTGTGTGGATTAAATTGTATCTCGGGGGTTAAAGTCTGCGGTCGATATCCAGTCCTTGACCTCCGTACAATACCATGGCCGAGCTCTTTGTTGCTCTTCAGAGTGTCTGGAAGAAACTTTACGATTGTGTTTGCATTAGAGTTACAACTTTTGAGTGGGGAAACAGTAGTCTTAAACTGTAACAATGTAACAACTGGAGCTTGGACTTGTAACAACTGTAACAATAGAGTAGCTTGGACTTGAATTGTTTCAATTCCAGTTTTCGCCTCTTTTAGCGTTGTTGGTCGCCACTGATTTACACTGAAATCAGTTAAAAAAATGAATGAAAAATGACGATTGTTGTCCCTTGAATCCAAATCTCTGGTTACATCAGAGTGCAAACTAATGCAGGCATTTTTATGGCATTGCCTCATGAGAAGTTCATCTCTGGCCTGTGGTCGTCCCAAGCCTCCCGTCTCTTTATCATCATCTTGTTTTAATTTGATCAGTTTGATTGTGCTCAACTGGATCTGAATTTCCACTTTTTAAATAATAAATAGTTTCCAGATGTCGTTTCCAAAGCGCTGGTTCGCTTCTCCCTCAAATCCACTCTGTGCAGAGTGACTTTGTGAAATTGCAAAGTGTTCCCTCTGGCAACACAATTTGGAATCACCTTATCACTGTTGGCAACTTTTCTTAACTCTGATCAGCGTTGATACTGTCCTTTTAAACACACAAATACTGTACACAAATGTAAAGGGAATGTGAGCCGAGAAAGTGGTGCAACAGAACTTGAAAATAAGCAATGTAGGAAGGAGCTGCAGATGCTGGTTTACACCGAAATGCTGGAGTGACTCAGCGGGTCAGGCAGCATCTATGGGGAGAAGGAATAGGTGGCTTTTTGTCGAGACCCTTCTTCAGAAGCAGGGACAAGTAGAACTTGTAGATTTCTTCTACAGCTGTACAGTATCTTCCCAGCTATTATACTAGACAACTGAACCACCCTATCACCAAATAGAGAGCGGTCCTGACCTACCATCTACCTCATTGGAGACCCTTGGACTATCTTTAATCGGACTTCACTGGACTTTATCTTGCTGTAAACGTTACTCCCTTTATCCTGTCTCCGTACAGTGCAGACGGCTTGATTGTTCTCATATAATCTTTTCACTGACTAGATAGCACGCAACAAAAAATCTTTTCACTGTACCTCGGTACGCGTGACAATAATAAACTAAACAAAGATTGAATAGAAATGTAAAAAGGATAGTGTCGGAGATATTAAGACTTAATGATAGATGAATCCACCGGATGTGATGATATTAAAATAAATACAAATCAAGCAATGTATAAGTTGAGAATTGGACTGTTGGATTTAAAAAAAAAATGACCACTATTATTTGGGAAGAGAAGAAAGGTGAAACTGGGAAGCCATACACCTATGGGGTGAGGACGTTTGGGGTGGTAGTGAGGAGAAATTTGAGGGCTGGGATAGATTCTTTATATGAGAGCAGAAAGTGCAGAGATCATGGCAGAGGGAGAAACAGCTAACATTTCTCACAAAGATGCTCTTGGTGTCCAAAGGTCTATTCATCTCTTTCTTTAATATTCGCAAAGAGGAAGCATTTTTAAAGCACACTGGGGTGGAACATTTTAACCACCCAAATGAGGGAATGTCTCCTCATTTCAGTCACAGATAGCGGAGCCCATAACTGAGGTTTGGATGACTCCTAGTTCCAAACCCCACGCAAGTGAAAACTACCTCTCAGCAAATTCCTTGTTGTGTGCCAACAACCTTTGTTTCAGTAACATTAAACATCTTGAGAAACTCAGTGGGTGAGGCAGCATCTATGGAGAGAAGCCTGTGGGAAGGGTGAGTCAGTAGTGAGTCGGAAGGAGAAATCCATTTAAAAAGAGCACCGAAAAGCAGCCAGAGTTAGCCCAGATCTTACATGGATCTTGGACAAGCAGCAACAAAGAGAAGCAGAGAGAAGAGCTGATTGGGAAAGGTGAGTCAGAGGGGGGGAAAAATGTTTAAAAAGAGCGCCAAAAGGTGCTCATTATAAAGTCTCTGAAGGTTGGTGTGCAGGTACAGCAGGCCATGAAGAAAGCTAATGGAATGTTGGCCTTCATAACAAGAGGATTTCAGTATAGGGGTAAAGAGGTTCTTCTGCAGTTGTACAGGGCTCTGGTAAGACCACACCTGGATTATTGTGTACAGTTTTGGTCTCCTAATTTGAGGAAGGACATCCTTATGATTGAGGCAGTGCGGCATAGGTTCACGAGATTGATCCCTGGGATGGCGGAACTGTCATATGAGGAAAGATTGAAAAGACTAGGCTTGTATTCACTGGAGTTTAGAAGGATGAGGGGGAATCTTATAGAAACATATAAAATTATAAAAGGACTGGACAAGTTAGATGCAGGAAACAATGTTCCCAATGTTGGGTGAGTCCAGAACCAGGGGCCACAGTCTTAGAATAAAAGGGAGGCCATTTAAGACTGAGGTGAGAAAAAACATTTTCACCCAGAGAGTTGAGAATTTGTGGAATTCCCTGCCACAGAGGGCAGTGGAGGCCAAATCACTGGATGGGTTTAAGAGGGAGTTAGATAGAGCTCTAGGGGCTAGTGGAATCAAGGGATATGGGGAGAAGGCAGGCACGGGTTATTGACTGGGGATGATCCGCCATGATCACAGTGAATGGCGTTGCTGGCTCGAAGGGCCGAAATGGCCTCCTCCTGTACCTATTGTCTATGTTTCTAGAAGGAACTGGTGACGTTTTGCGTCATTGCCAATTCCTTCTCCCCATAGATGCTGCCTCATCTGCTGAGTTTCTCCAGCATTTTGTGTCTACCTTCCATTTTTATCAGTTCTGCAGTTATTTCTTAAACATTAAACACCTTCCTCTTTATAATGTACTGTATGCCCAATCTCCTTAATATCTCCTCTTTGAAACCACACTCTCATTCTGGGACCTCACATCGCGTATAATTCTGTGCGCTACATCTCCTCTACAAATCGTGTTGTGAAGTAACTGTTTTTTATAAATCTGGACAACGTTGGGATGACTATCCTGTATTAATGATCGATGCAGAATGCTGGAACAACTCAGTGGGTCAGGCAGCATCTCGGGAGAAAAAGAATGGGTGAAATTTTGGGTTGGGACCCTGCTTCAGTAGTCCTGTATTAATGTTGGACGGCGTCGCACAGAATTAATCCCAGATCATTCCACCTTTATGCCTGTTCCACTTAGCAAACCTGAACGGAAGCCGCTGGAGACTTTGCGCCCCACCCAAGGTTCCCGGAGGTTTTTGTCAGAGTCCCTAATGGTCGAAAGTGGTTTCCGTTTAAAAAATCGTTAATTTTTTAGTCGAAGCCGGTTGCGATGCTAGTTGAAGGTGGTTGCCGGAGGACAAAAAGCTCCGGGAACCGCACGGAAACCTTGGGTGGGGCGCAAAGTCTCCAGAGGTTTCCGTTCAGGTTTCCTAAGTGGGACAGGGGCATAAAAGGAATTGACTGAACTTTGGGACTTTGAGCATAGAAACATAGAAAAATAGAAAAATAGGTGCAGGAGTAGGCACCTGGGCAGGTAGGAGTACAGCATGTCTCTCTGTAATTCTCATCCTGTTCTCCAATTGCGAGTGGAACTGGGCCAAGGAAGTGGTGAGATTTTTAATATGAGTGCAGGAGATGGGGTTATTTTTGATGGTTAATTATTTAATATGCACACCTTGTAGCTCGAGCAATTGGAATGATCACACCTTGCGGGAGGATCAGTAGCATATGCCTGGCTCTGCAGGGAACAAAGCAGAAATGGTTTGGTTTCCTGTTACTTGCACAAAAACAAATCAGTGGCACAACACGCTTTCTATAAGCAACATTTCACATGCCGTCAGCTGACTGGGCAGGCTACACCCACTCAAAGGTATTTCTGCAATCTCCGGTGACGAGCAAGTGCAGGAATTTATTGGATTGCTTTCTGAACTTTACATGAGTGCAGTGATAAGGGACCAGTGCCACTGCTCATCGCTGTCTCTGCCTCTGTCTCCAACCCACCATTGACTCCATCTACGCTTCATGTTGCCTCGCAAATGCAGCCAACATAGTCGAAGACTTGTCCCACCCCGATCACTTCTCCTTCACCCCACTGCCATCCAGCGGAAGGTACAGAAGTTTGAAAGCTTGCACCACCAGATTCACGAGCAGCTTCTTCCCCTCTGTTTTATCAGGCTTCTGAATGATTCTTCCATAAGCTGGGGTACTGTCCAATTCACCTCTACCCTATTGAGGAAGTTGGACTTTGTCTATGGAACTGATGCGCTACAATGCTGAGAACTATATTCTGCACTCTGTGTCTTCCCCTTTGCTCTATCTATTGTACGAGACTTAGACTTGATTGTGTGTATGTATGGTCTATATGATCTGTTTGGATTGCATGCAAAACGGAGCTTTTCACTTTCCTTAGTACATGTGGCAATAATATTAAACCTAAATGACATAGTGTCAATTTCAGACTGTGCCATATTTGCCCTTGAGGGGAAACAATGTCTCAGCAGATCTTTGTCAAGCCCCATCAGAATCTTATGCTACCTTTTGTTTTTCCAAACTCCCCCGCTGGGGAGAAGGCAGGAGAATGAGGTTGAGAAGGAAAGGCTTGATTGAATGACGCATTAGACTTGATGGGCTGAATGGCCTAATTCTGCTCCTTAAACTTCTGCTACTTATGAAGAACCAACCTTAGGCATCTTCTCTGGATTGTAATCATTGAAGAATACTCTTCTTTAAAATAAGGATACCAAATCTGTAGGTTGTCCTCCTGGTATGGTCTTGCCAATAGCTAACTACTGCAATTCTCAAATTATTTCCTATTGCTGTGCATTAACTTCTTATGGTTCATGTATAAGAACCTCCAGCACTTGGCTTCTGTAGACATTCTTCATTTAAACAACCTACTGCTTTCTATTCTTCCTACCACAGTGGATAACCTCACATTTCCTTGCATTATATTTAATTTGTCACATATCTTCCCCCTCACTTTACCCATCTGTATCCCTTTGCAGAGTTTGTGTCATCGTGGTCAAACACAGGCCAGTGGGACTAGTGTAGCTGGGACATGTCCGCTGGTGTGGGCAAGTAGGGCCGAAGGACCTATTTCTGCACTGTGTGAATCTATGACTCACAAATTGCGTTACTCGCCTAATGTTGCAACATCAGCAAATCTGGAAATCAACAAAGGCTTTAAAAAAACATTTTTTTCGAAAATTTCTGGCTGATTAATTAAGATCACCGATCTCTGAAAGAGGAGCTTAATTACATATGCTAAGTTCATATACAGGATCTATTATTAATGTCGGCTTGGGAACTTATTAGAGAGGAAGTTGGTATAGACAACTTTTAAATTACATCAAAGTCATAATCACAGCTAGATAGTTTTTACAGAATCTGTGTAGTGCGCTCCCAGGAATGACATAAACCACA
The DNA here is from genome assembly GCA_963514005.1 of Raja brachyura. The sequence continues at coordinate 33,508,198 of OY740809.1, read as the reverse complement.
ACGGTCTGCTATGTAGAAAAATGTTAGTGCATTTATACAGCAATAGAATGTGTAGGAAGGAACTGCAAATGCTGGTTAGAATCGTAGACACAAAATGCTGGAGTAACTCAGCGGGACAGGCAGCATCTCTGGAGAGAAGGAATGGTTGAAGTTTTACGTCGAGACCCTTCTTCAGACCGGTGTCAGGGGAGTGGGCGGTACATAGATAATTAAGTGTAAGGTGTGAAAACAGGACAAAGGGAATGGAATAGACTTGATTTTCCCCATTTGGTATATCTTCAACCATCACGCACAGGGTGACATGCTACTGATTGCTGGTATATTATTGGGAATTAGAACAAGTATTTGACAAGTTTTAAAGTCTGATTTTCCACTGATCACGTAGACGCTGCCACAGTTTGAGCAGATTGGGTGAACTTTATAGTTTCCGAGAATTCTCGTAAGATTCTTGCCAACAGCAACAATTACAGTTTTTACATAATTAATCCATCCCAGCCTTGCACGGAGTTTTATGGGAAATAACCAGGGGAAGAAAGATCAAAGATGTAGGAGGAAAGTTACTTGGGTGGTGCAGCTGGTAGAGTGCTGCCTCACCGCGCTAGAGACCCGGCTTTGATTCTGACCTTGTGTACTGCCTGTGTGGAGTTTGCACGTTCTTCCTTGGGTCTCCATCTTGGTGGTCTGGTCACAAAGACGTGCGGGTTTGAGGATTAACTGGCTTCTGTAGAATTGCCCCTGGTGTGTAGGGAGTGGATGTGACACCGAACTAGTAGTGAACCGATGGTCGGTGTGGACTAGATGGGCTAAAGGGCCCCATTCCATGCTGTATCTCTGACCACTAAACGCCAAACATGAAGAAGTTTTCAAAAGGTTTTCAAAACAGTTTAAGAGGTAATGAAGGAAATTCCAGAGTGAACATAGCAGGCAGCTAAAGGTGCCAGTAACAATGGTGGGCTGAGGTGACAAGCCTGTTACTGGCATCAGATGAGGAGACTGTTCATATGGAGAGCGGTGAGGGTGGTGAATGTAGAGTTGAGGTTGGAGAATGATGTGGACGAGAATGAAAAGGAGTGCGATTTTGTGAAGAAACAGGGTCTGTATAATCTTATGATAATCTGCTTTTCATTTGGGTATCCAAAATAAATTGAAGTGACTTTATTCCCTGGAGCACAGGCAGATGAGGGGTGATCTTATAGAGGTGTACAAAATCATGAAAGGAATAGATCGGTAAAATGCACTGTCTTTTGCCCAGAGTAGGGGAATTGAGAACCAGAGGACACAGGTTGAAGGTGAGGGGGGAACGATTTAATAGGAAACTGAGGGGTAATTTTCATACACAAAGTTGCATGGAATGAGCTGCCGGAGGAGGTAGTTGAGGCAAATTCCTCCAGAGTCCCTCTAAACCTCTTGCTCCTCGCCTAAAACCATTGCCCTCTGGTCTTAGACATATCTGCAAACATAAAACATGGAGCATAGAACAGTACGGCACAGGACCTGCACCATTTGGCCCACAATGTTTGTACTGTACGTGATGTCAAGTTAAACTGGTCTCATCTGCCTGTGCATGATCCATATCTATCCATTCCGCGCACTTCCATGTGTCTATCTAAAAGCATCTTTGACGCCACTATCGTATCTGCCTCCAATACAGTATCCACCTTAAACACCACCCCTGGCAATGTGTTCCAGGCCCCCACTACTCTGCATTAAAAAATCACCCGCCCATTTCCATTAAACTTTCCCCCTCTCACCTTGTAGCTGTGCCCTCTAGTGTTGGACGTTTCCACCCTGGGGGAAAGGTTCTGACTGTTTACCCTGTCTATGCCTCTCATCGTTTCATAGACTTCTATTGTCCCCTCTCAACCTCCGACGTCCCAGAGAAAACAATCCCAAGTCTATCCAACCTTTGAGTTAAAAACCCTCTAATCCAGGTATCATTCGAGAAAAGTGCAAGGGTGAAAAGATTCTCACAATCTATTCCATCTGTGCCTCTCCTGACTTTGTATTCCTATTTCATGTTGCCCGCAGTCTCCTCTGCTCCAAGGCAAACAAACCCATCTAATCTGATCTCTCATAAAGGAAGCATTATGTTCCAGGCATCCTCTCTGCACCCTCTCAAGTGCAATCACATCCTTCAAGCCCCATTATAGTCTTACAACATGATTAAAAACATATTTAATACCTACATTTAATCACCACATTTATTATAATTATTTTTTTAAACCTCTGGCTATTCGATGCTATGATACATCGTTAACAATATAATTCTCAGCTGCCCAGCCTGGTTCCCTTTCTACCGTGTACATTTCTATGATTCCTCACGTTGGCTCTCTCCCAGTGTTCGGTCCATTACCGCCTGTTGCAGTCTCGATCACGGTTATTTACCGAGCTGTTCTTCACGATGTCCTCACCTGGAATGCATCTTGTCCTCCTGTTGTCAAAAAGGCTGGCAGCATCATCAAGGACCTGCACCATCCTGGCCACACACTCATCTCCCTGCTACCTTCAGGTCGAAGGTACAGGAGACTGAAGACTGCAACGACCAGGTTCAGGAATAGCTACTTCCCCACAGCAATCCAGCTATTAAACTCAACTCAAACAAAACTCTGAACATTAATAGCCCATTATCTGTTTATTTGCACTTTATCTGTTTTATTTATTTATGTGTGTATATATTTATATAATGGTATATGGACACACTGATGTTTTGTAGTCAATGCCTACTATATTCTGTTGTGCTGAAGCAAAGCAAGAATGTCATTGTCCTATCTGGGACACATGACAATAAACTCTCTTGAATCTTGTCCTCAGAACCTCTACCCAGCAGGGCTAATTGATTGAATCGATTGAAAATTACAGCATGGAAACAGGCCCTTCGGCCCATTGAGTCCATGCCCACCATTGATCACCCATTTGCACCAGTTCTGTATTATTCCCACTTTCACATCCACTCCCTACTCACTCGGGGCAATTTACAGAGGGACAATTAACGTTCAAACCCTCGTGAGGAAACTGCTGCACCTGGAGAAGCCCACAAGGTCACTCCGCACAGACAGCACCCGAGGTCAGGATCGAACCCGGGTCTCTGCCGCTGTGAGGCAGCAGCTCTACCTGCCGCGCCACTGTACAGTAATTGATGAGTTGCTGGAGGGGGATGGATGGTATCAGAAAGGCTTTCCTTTCCTGGACTGATTGAGTAGAAGCAAGGTACTGGCCCAGCTAACATCTGGCCCTCCTAATATTACTGTTTCAAAATTCGCTAAAGAACAGGATTTTATTCCAAAAACGTTTCCTTGGGCAGAGCTGTTCCATTGGGCTCCCAAATACATCTGCAGTCACTTTCCCTTTCACAGTCTAATTGTAGCAATTATTAATGATTACTTTTGGCTGTGCTTTTGTTATGAAGTCTGTCCCCTAACTTAAGACCTCTGTACAATGATTTCCTCGCTTCCAACTGGGCAACATGAACAATGATGTTGGTGAGGCCTCGCCAGGAACACTGCCTGGTCCTGTTTCCTAATAAAAATGTGCGGTAGTATAGGCCTGCTGGATCTACCAGTTGCTAACCATTGGAACTCCCCTTCCCATTCCCAAGCCAATCTTTCTGGCCTGGGCCTCCTCCATTGCTAGAGTGAGGCCACAAACTGGAGGAACAGCATCTCGCATTGTCCCCCATTGACTTCTCCAATTTTGGGTAACACCCTCACTCCCCCCTTTAATTCCCTTCTCTTCCTTGTGCCCCACCTGGTGTGACAGGGTCACAGCTTAAGGATAAGGGGGAAATCCTTTAGGACCGAGATGAGAAGGAATTTTTTCACACAGAGAGTGGTGGGTCCCTGGAACTCTCTGCCACAGAGGGTAGTTGAGGCCAGTTCATTGGCTATATTTAAGAGGGAGTTAGATGTGGCCCTTGTAGCTAAGGGGATCAGAGGGTATGGAGAGAAGGCAGGTACGGGATACTGAGTTGGATGATCAGCCATGATCATATTGAATGGCGGTGCAGGCTCGAAGGGCCGAATGGCCTACTCCTGCACCTAATTTCTATGTTTCTATGTTACACATTTCACCCCAAATCCTACCCCTCTTTTCACCCCCTCCCCCTCCTTCCCACATCACCTACCAATATCACTGGTTTCATATTTCTCTACGCCGCTCGTTAAGACACATTTACAGTGGCATTAACCGACTGACCTGCACATCTTTGCCACTTGGGAGGAATCCGGGGCTTCTGCGGGAAACCAACATGGCCACAGGAAGGACATGCAAACTCCACAGAAACAAAATCCGAGGTTGGGATTGAACCGGGATCGCTGCAGCAGTACAGCAGCAGTTCCACTACATGTACCACTGCGCCGCCCAGGGTTAAGATATCTTTGTGTAGGATGGAAACATAGAAACATAGAAAATAGGTGCAGGAGTAGGCCATTCGGCCCTTCGAGCCTGCACCACCATTCAATATGATCATGGCTGATCAACCAACTCAATATCCTGTACCTGCCTTCTCTCCATACCCCCTGATCCCTTTAGCCACAAGGGCCACATCTAACTCCCTCTTAAATATAGCCAATGAACTGGCCTCAACTACCTTCTGTGGCAGAGAATTCCACAGATTCACCACTCTCTGTGTGAAAAATGATTTTCTCATCTCGGTCCTAAAAGAATTCCCCCTTATCCTTAAACTGTGACCCCTTGTCCTGGACTTCCCCAACATCGAGAACAATCTTCCTGCATCTAGCCTGTCCAACCCCTTATGAATTTTGTAAGTTTCTATGAGATCCCCCCTCAATCTTCTAAATTCTAGCGAGTACAAGCCGAGTCCATCCAGTCTTTCTTCATATGGAAGTCCTGCCATCCCAGGAATCAGTCTGGAAGTGCAGATGCTGGTTTAAATCGAAGATAGAAACAAAAGTCCGTTGGGCGTCACTTGTGCGTCATGCAGGTGGCGCGGGAAGATTTTGAAAATCCTGGGGCGCCGCGCGCGACCGCGCCTCACTGCCTACATCACCACGCACCATGCGTGCGTCGTGACGCGTAAATGATGTCGCGCAAATGACGCCCAGGTGGGACAGGCCCTTAACTCAGCGGGACAGGCAGCATCTCAGGAGAGAAGGAATGGGTGATGTTTTCGGGTCGAGACCCTTCTTCAGACTGGATACCTTTTGCGGTTTCGTGGGAAATTTTGTATGGTAAAGTTTTGGTGAAGCATTTTGGAATGTTTACTGTATTAAAGCTGCCAAACAAATTGAAGTTTTAAATGAAATGCTTCTGATTTTTCAATATTCACTAAAACGTCGCAGGTACATTTCTGAGCCTGTTCCATCAGATTGTTTTCACTTGATATTTATATTCAGTGGAACTTCCACTGTTCTGACCCCCTTCTCCCCCCCCCCCCCCCCATTTTAATCTTGCACTAAATTATATATTTGACAGTAACTTTCCTTAGATTGTTTCTATATGGTTGATGCTTCTCAATTTTTAGATTGCAATGGATAAGATAAAGATTAATGTTGCCCTCTTCCCTCCCCCCCCCCCCCCCCCTCTTCTGCCTTAATAGCAGAAATGGGAAAGAATTCAAGTGGGAATGTTTGTAAATATGTGACATTTTTTTTCTTTATCCCCTTTTATTTGAAGTGAACTAAAGGCTCCAGAATGACAAGCACAGAACATAAACCAGCCACAAAGACCCAGAAGAGCTTTGGCCAACCCGCTATTCACTCGCGTGGTAAAGCATCAAGATCAAATTATATTTCCAGAGATGATAAGAGTGTCAAAGGAAAGATTAATATGCGCTCGCCCGCTGGGCTCTTCATTATATTGGGCCTCTTGATTGTGGTGGTGGGGATCGCTATAGCAGTTGCTGGCTATTGGCCTTACAAGCACAATGTGCAGGCACCAGTGAATCAGCAGCCAACAAATAACAGTGAATTGGCCGTCAACATTCAACTTACCAGAGCGAGGCTTCGCCCTCAAGCCGGGCAAAGGAACGAGAAGCTGAAACTAATTGGCCCACTGATCATGGGCATCGGATTATTCGTGTTCATCTGCGCCAACACGGTCTTGCATGAAAATCGGGACAGGGAAACCAAACTTCTGGCTCAGGGAAAGATTTATTCCATCGCTGGCCAGGCTGGCAACGGGGACGACAATGAACCGGAAAGGACGCTGCAAGATCCCATTCTATCTTCCACTGAAACCAGCGCCATTGAAGAAACCTGCAGCGCCATCTACGATCACGAACGCTCCTGCGACAACTCTGCAAATCATAAAATGACAGCCCAGCTGCTGCATCACAAAAGACCCTCTCCATCCGTCTCACTCTGTAGCCTTGCCTCGGAGTCTGGCAACTCCAGCGAAGGGAATCTCAACGTCCCTTTGAATTATGGCAGTGACTCAGTTTCCACCGCGGTGATGTTGCCGGTTATTAAACTCAACAACTGTGTGATTGATACTCCGGTTGTTGCTGGTGTGGTGGAAGATACTGAGCTTGGACAGTCGGTGGCCATGTTGCTGTCCATCGAGGACCTGGGCAGGTTGCAGAACCATGGATACATCCGCTCCGGCAGCATCCGCAGTGCTGACGATGCCCCTCGCATTGTGGACACCAACCAGCCCTCACCTCGCCAGCCCTTCTCCAGCAGGTTTATTGGGAGGTTATTCTTCTCGGGGGCCACCAGGAAGGCGTACTGCTCGGACCTGCAGCTTCACACTTCGTGTGGCCACCCTGGGGCCCGTGACCTTGGGATGAACGCAAGCGAGCTCGGCCAACAGCAGACAGAAAGGCAGCAGCACAGGAGCTGGCCTCGTTTGGATTGCAGCTACATAAAGAAGTATCTGAAGCTGGAAAACCGAGAGGACAGCGTGGACAAGTTACTTGAACAGGCTGAACGCGAGTATGCAGGTGAGGAGCAGCATGTTAAGGAGCTAAGGAATTAAAGACTCTAAACATTAAACACAAGACAGTTGCAGATGTGAAATGGGTGAAAATATTTATCCAGGCAGGCAGCAGTTTCTGAGAAGAAAACCTTCCAATGTGGCCAACTGAAAATATGGATTGCGGATTGGAAGCGACTTGCAAAAACATTGCTCCTCCTTCTGTGGTTGTTGTAATAATAACACTGTACCAAGCAGTGTTAGTCTTTGCACACAAGCCTAACTCTCCTAACCTGGTGGACGTCCCCTGGCAATCAGCTGGGGAGGGCAGATTTGGATTGTTTTCACTGGAATGCTGGAGATTGAGGGGAAACCCAACAGAAGTGTATACAAATGATGGGAGGCACACAGAGGGTGGTTTGTCTGGAATGCACTGCTGGGGACGGTGGTGGAGGCAGATACGATGGTAGCGTTTAAGAGACTTTTGGATAGGTACAAGTATACGCAGGGAAATAGATTATGTGTAGGCAGATATGAGTTGATTTTTGGCATCATGTTCTGCATTGACCTTGTGGGCTGAAGGGCCTGTTCCTGTGCTGTACTGTTCTATGTTCTATAAAAGTTTTCTAACACTCAATTTGTCCCTAAATATTCTCCTGCAGTGAATTCTTCACACATGTTTGGCTCCTTTTTTATCTCTATGCTACCTCTTGCTAACATGGCATCAATGCAAGTCAGAATTCATCGACGACTCATTTCCAACACATTGACTCATCTTCATTTACCTGATCATGGGGTCTCTCCCCTGCCATCTTCTGTCATCCCCAGCAGTGCTGTGTCCAACATGCATCCTCTGTTCTTCTCACACTCGCTTCTTCAGCAGCAACCTTCTTTCGTTCCATTTCTTCAGTCAGTTCTTTCCTTCATCTTGGCACCTCATCCTGGAAACCACTTCATTAGATAGCCCTTCCTTGCCAATTTGCCCACATTCAAAAACCTACATACAACTCGAGTTGCTTTACTATGTCAAGGGTACTGGATAAATGCTTGTGGTTAATATAGGAACAAGAATGTCTTGTTATTGCTACAAGATTAATGAACACATGCAAGAAGATAGACACAAAATGCTGGAGTAACTCAGCTGGTCGGGCAGCACCTCTGAAGAAAAGGAATAGGGTCGTTATGGATCAAGATCGTTCTTCAGACACATGCATTTGTGTTTTTTCATTGTTGAATGTTATTTGGTATGAATGGATGCATCAACAAGAGACGATAGGATTTCACTGTCTTAAGCATCAATGCTAATTGAAGCTTCTCAGAATTTTGAGACAATGGTTTTGTGTTTCTTCTAAGGTTTGGCCTACGTGTGGGTGTAAAGATATGGCAGGTGCCTCTCTTACACTGGAATGTTTGACATAAAGGATCCATTGAATAATATGACAGCATTTTCCAAGGAACTCACCCCAATGTCCATAACTTGGCTGTGGAACTCTGGCTGTAGAGTATACATCCCAATATCAACTTACAATGGGTTTTTTCCCAGAAAAACACTTTAACTGTAACTGGATGTATGCACACGGTTACATTTATCGACCGATTGGCTGAACTGTCAACCGGTTAAATGTCAAGTCTGGTGTTGTTATTTGAGAACATGTATAAGACTTGAATCCTCATTAAATTGTCCTTTTATATGCCTTTCATTTTCTATCACATAATATATTTGCATTATTATTATACATAGCTATTTCCATGATGACAAATTCAGTAATTTAGTTCAGCCCACCAAAGTCAACCATTTGGAGTAATACCAAATTCATCTAGAATACACGGGGAAATTAAATCGATTCTATGTAAAATCCTCTGAACCACCTCCACTCAATCTCTTGGTATTTAAAAAAAAATTCAGTAAAAGAACTTCTCACTGTTTTTGACATTTGTTTAAATTCGAAGCAATCCCATCTGCTTCAAATTATTGATAGACAAGACTGTTTAAGGGCCTGTCCCACTTACGTGATTTTTTTCGGTGACTTGCCGGCACCCGTCGTGGTCGCAGCAGGTCAACATGTTGAAAATCCAACGGCTGCGCGGGGTGACGCCTGTTTGGTGGTGTGTAGTCGCCCAAAGAGTCGTACCTTTTTCTGGTCGCCGCTGGATTTTCAACATGTTGAACATTTTCGGCAACCTGCTTGAGACTATGACGGGTGCCGGCAAGTCGCTGAAAAAAATTGCGTAAGTGGGACAGGCCCCTTTATAAGGTAATTGTTGTGTGCTAATTGGAGAGGGAGGGAAGATTAAAGCTGCATTTGGAAGAGAGAACTTCTATACTGTGTGAGAATCTTATCCAGTGTTTTAGAATCTTCAGTCGGTCTTCACTCTAACTTTCTGTTAAATTTTCACCATCTCTTTGTTTTGTGATTTCTCCAGTAACACTGCTGGTACCCGGTCCAAGTACACACGACTGCAGTTATACCTACATTTAGTTTTATTAGGCATGCAGAACAGAAGTGAGGCAAGACATTTGTCATCGTCAAGTGATTTATTTTCATGTTTTACTGTCTTTGGAATTTTTGATGCAAACTTATGGCACTTAACAAAAATGTATTTCATGTCTTGTTTGGGGAATAGTACTATTCCACATTACTTGTGTTAATTATGAAAGCCTTGATACCCTTTAGGTTTGTCATTGGACCTTGTGGCAAACAGAAGGTCAAATAGGTTATTATAAGTTTTATGACCATTGGGTATCATTTCTCTTTTGGGGCATTTGGCAAGAGCCACATTCACCTCAGGTACATTTTCAGGCATCCATTAACATTTTATTATCTTCAGCAACTCCCCACAATTCTGGATGCTTTGAGATTCTTGAGTGTTCCCCTGCTGTTGGGTTTACTTTAAATGTTAGTGATACAGCGTGGAAACAGGCCCTTCGGCCCACCAAGTCAGCGCCAACCAGCAATCACCCCACACCATCTTACACACTAGGGACAATTTACAATTTGACCAAAGTCAATTAACCTACAAACCTGTAAGTCTTTGAAGTGTGGGAGGAAATTGGAGCACCAGGAAAAAATCCACATGCTCACAGGGACAACATACAGATAGCACCTGTAATCAGGATTGAACCTGGGTCTCATGCACTGTAAGGCAGCAACTCTACCGCTGCACCACCTAAGGTTAAAAGAAATGTCCCTTGTATCTTTAGACATAGGGCTAATTTTCATTTAATGCTGGTGAAAGCAGTCCCACCTCTATTTTCCTCGTTGATTGAAGTAGATTTATTGGAGATGGGTTTGGTAGTGTCAAAGTAGCAATGCAAATGTTAACTTAAGCAACAGGAAGCTTGGCATGGTCTATCCAACCAGATTCCAATGCCAGCCAACTATCTCGGGGAGCAACCACCTCCAGTGGAGAAGGAATACAAATCCAGTGTTGTATTAACACAGGCAGCTGCAAGCAGGTGAACAGAAGTGCGGGATGCCCAAAAGCAAGATACTTCATCATATTTCTGGCTGGAAAATGGTGGGGTCGTGTATAAGCAAAGACCGCAAGTAATAAAATAAGAATTATCACCAATAAATGTAAGAAATGTTTAATTTCTCATCATTGAATCAAATAATTATTATGACATGGTGCCATTTGGCCCATCACTTCCATCGTGGCTCCTGGAAGGGTGAGCGAATCAGTTCCATTCCTCTGTTCTTTCTCCCATATATTATTATCTCTAATTAATTGCCTTTCAAAAGTACTGATTAATGCTGTTTCCGCCGTCTCTACAGTTAATGAATTCCAAATCAAGACAAGTCTGAGTTTAAAAAAAAAAAAGTGTTTCCTTGTATTTTTAAAGTTTAAATGTGCAGGTTGGTCCTCAAACCATCTTTGAATGGGAAGAGCTTCCCTCCAAAGGCTGATCTGCCGTGCGTCCAGTATTTTTCAACAATTTGTTTAACTGTCGACAAAATGTTTTTACAATTTGTCTGATTCAGTGAATAAATGTGAACTTAAAAAAAAAAATTAGTTCAAATCAAATTTCACATTCTGTTCAAATTCATTAATTTATTTTACGCAAGTGTCAATTATTTTTTTTCCAAAATAAATAGTTATGTAAATTTTGTAAGAGCATTTATATCATCCACCAATAGCTGGCAGATTATGGATTGATTGGGTCAGGATGTGACAATATTAACTGTGTAATTGTGGAAGGAAACAAATACTGGCCATTAACAAACTTTTAGTAATTTGGGCCATTTGGCATTTTTATCCTACTCTGGTCTTCTTTAATGGGTCAATGTTTGTACGCTCAGTCTTGTCATGTTATGTCGCACCAGTTACCATCAACCATGTCACGGCTCCGTATTATCACATTGTTCCTTTTTAGATTTTTTACATTTCTCTGCACTTGATTATTATTTCTCTACAAAATTTACCCATCTTCTCTTCCCACTTTTCTTATTTAAGCCCTATCCATAGCCCTAATTATTTTATTCACCATTAATTATCCCAGAGGCTACAGAACCAATCCCAAAGAGAGAATCTCATTGAAACCCAATCCTTGAGCTATTCGATCAATTCCCCGATGTTATTGACCTGTACCTATACCCCATTACACGCACAGGAGTGTGACAATTCAGAGATAGTTAGCTATCTGCAGTGCTTTTCATTTAGTTTCTAGCATTCTATCAATTTTGTTGGTATCCCCCTGTGTACTTTACAATTGGATATTTTGTTTCCAGCTGGCTGCAGTATTAAGGTTATACGGTGTTTGGGGTGTATTTGCAATTGCAGACAGTTGCATCTATCTCTGTGATGGGACTACTCAGTATCTTCACCACGTTCCTCTCCACTCGCCCAAATGAATGACCTCTAGTATCACAGAGCTGTAGGCTTGATGGTCATCCACCATACAGTCCCCTCTTTCATCCACACAGGCTGCAAGTCTCCAACCCCCTGCTTACGGAACATTTACATTCATGTTGGAAATGTGGGAGTTTTCTTTGTAAAAAATATGCAGGAAGAAAGTAAGTAATCCTCTTTCTTGAAGAATTAATCAATTCACAGTGCTATATTGTTTCAATTGGCACCACATTGTTCAAAAGATTTCAATCATTTGCAAATATCAGTCTCCTAAAATAAAAATTATGTTCCGAAGAAATCTTGTCATAAAATCACGTTGGAAAAATAATCTTGTCAATGGGGAATAAAGGTTGTTAGGGGCGACAGAGCTTCATACTTGCAATAGCAAAGATTTATTTTCCCTCTGCAGGATTTCATGAGTAATTTTCATAGCTCTAAATTAATTTTTGTTACTGCGAGCTAAAAATACTAATGCCTGTGCTTTACATTGTTTCATGGATAATCACTTGACAAGTGTCAAGAGAAGCAATTGCATGTCAATTATAATCCCACCGTCAGTGAAACTGATAAAAACTGTTCTCTAGCGACATTGGTGTCTGATTACTGTAGGGAGGTTACATGCAATCCTTCCCCCCCCCCCCCACAGACTATTTTCTTGCAAGACAACTTTTGTCTGTGAGTCAATTACCAAAGTATCCTTTAATTGGCTCTCTAGTGTCTGAAGAAAATGATAGTCTAGATTAAAAAATGGTGTCCCCCGTCTAGTCATCAATCAGGTTTATATCCAACTCATGGTATGTTATATCAACACATTATAGCAGTACTGTTTGTTCAGGCTTCCTCAAATTCTTATCCTATGATCCATTCCAAGGATAACATGCACTATTTTAGAAAAAGATTAAAATACCGTAACTTAAATTTAATGCCAAAATGGCTTTGGCTATTTTCTCAGAACAGTGCCTAAATAGGTTTTAAACATTCAGTCGGTTTGTTGCCAACTAACAAGTAGAAAAAACAAGTTTTCCCCTTTTTTAATTTTCACAAGCCTTTACCTACCTTCTGCCTATACAGATGTAGGCAGGCCTGCTGAGCATTTTATTTTATCATTTCAAATTTACACCGTTGCACTTTTTATTTCTGCTTTCCTTGGGAATACAATAGAATCGCAACGAAAAATGCCATTGCACTCTCCCTCGACTCCACAGTTCCATTCGATTCTTGTTCAGTGCCTCATGTGGTGAAGATTCAATTTTCATTAAAGGTTGAACAAAATATCTTAACATTTACATTTCACTCGGTTTTAATGAAAAGGATAGGCTTTGGGCACTTTTGAAGATATCAGCTGGAGGTCTTTGATTATGTTTAGAAGCAGTACAACTTTCATATGTTGTTTTGAATAGAACTTCAAAAGATTTCAGAGCGGCAAGCTGGCTGCAATTAAAAATGATCCACTTAGAACCTGAAGTAACACTACTGGAGGAGGCCCATTTGCTTCTGTTTGCTTTTTGAAACTGCGTTGCAATTGGGATTAATCCTCTCCTTTCTCCATGGGTGAGAGTTTTCCACTCCCTTTTTAAATAAGTATCTAATTTTTCAAGAATGTTTTCCAAAGTTTAGTTTAGAGATACAGCGTGGAAACAGGCTCTTCAGCCAACCGAGCCTGCACCGACTAGCGATCCCCGCACACTAACACTATCCTACACACACTAGGGACAATTTACATTTATACCAAGCCAATTAACCAAAGATGTACAAACTGGTACATCTTTGGAGTGTGGGAGGAAGTTGAAAATCTCTGAGAAAATCCACACAGGTCATGGGGGAGAACGTACAAACTCCGTACAGGAAAGCACCTGTAGTCAGGATTGAACCCGGGTCTCTGGCACTGTAAGGCAGTAGCTCTACCGCTGCGCCACTGTGCCGCCCTTCAGAAAACAAAAATGTTTTTCAAAGCAAACCGCGGTTGCTCTAATAACTGGTTTCAACAATAAGACTGAATCAATACCAACAGGACGTGTTCATTCATGTGGGGTTTGCATTAGAATTTTTCCTGGATGTTTCTTTGCTACTCAGTTGGAAATGTAGGTGAACATAAAGATAACTCTTGAATTACTTGCTTGGTCACAGCCGTACCTGGGGTTTTACAAATTGTTTCAGAATAATTTGCTGACTTAAGAGAAAGACCCAACAGTGTGAGCGAGTGAGTGAGTGGGCTGCACAGTGCGGCTGGGCCCGATCTCATCCCCACCCAGTGTCAGACAAATAGTTTGAGACAATTGCTTTCTGTAAATAAACATCCACTGGGGCAAAGGAATTGCAGAGTTGGCAATGCACAGAGGGCTACATCTGGGAATCGGTTCGAGAGAAATTTTAATTTAAAAAATTCATTTGGGATCTTGAATTCTGAGTTTTCCCACCAGAAAATAAAACATGTCTTAAATCAGACTATAGTTAATCATGGCCAAAACATGTTTATCTACCCCATATACAAGATGACGCACAGCAGACAGCTGTTTTGTAAAAACATGCAGAAATAAGAAATTGCAGATGTGGGTTGATACAAAAGGACACAAACTGCTGGAGGATCTCAGTGGGTCAGGCAACATCACTGGAGAATATGGAGTTTCAATTTGAAGGGTCCCGGAACGAAATGTCACCTATCCACGTTCTCCAGAGATGTTGTTTGACCCGCTGAGCAACCCTAGGACTTTGTGTCCTGCTCTCTTGCAAGAGTTCATTCTTGAAGCTTGAGAAAGACACTAGAAACTGCAGATGCTGGAATCTAAAGCAAATAAACTACTGGAGGAACTCAGTGGACCAGGCAACATATGTGGAGGGAACTGGACAGATTGGGGTTGGGGTGGATTGAGATGGAGCGGGGAGCAGTAGAGAAAGTTGGAAAAGAGAATTAGGGGTAGGGGAAAAATCTGGCAAGTGATAGGTGGATACAGGTGAAGGATTATTGCATCTTATCAGGTGTACAGAACAAGACTTCTCTCCAGAGATGCTGCCTGTCCTGCTGAGTTACTCCAGCATTTTGTGTCTATCTTTGATTTAAACCAGCAACTGCAGTTCCTTCCTACACATGACAATTTGGTTACAGCCTTGAATTACAAGTATAGAGCAGATATACAACAGATATAGATGACATCCGTTGTTTGTACCATAACTATAATCTCCTGAAATGTCAGGAGATCCACAAACTATCCAAGTACTGAAAACCGCTGCCGCAAATTTTATTCCTTGAACAGCAGACTTAACACCACTCTTTGTTTGCAGCCCGGGCAAAGTGGTGTTGAAGTGATTCAGATGGCTTGCTACAATTGTTCGTTGGACTGGGAGAAATCCACAGCAAGGTACCTGAAGCAGGTTAGATCTGGAATCGAACCGCTCCCATCCAAAGGAGCCATCACCGTGTTCATTAGTAATCGGCCATTATTGTGTTTTTAAGGAGGGCGCATTAGACCATATAATTCCCAGCAAGTAATTATGCACCTCAGCTGGAGCAGTGAGAAATCTGTCTCGACTGTCCCTTTTAATCAGATCAGGTGCTGTGCGGCAGTGATAGAATGAGAGCTGGGCTGGGTGTTGCTTTATATCAACTGTTCTGCCTCGCTGTGGCAACAGGTTTCAATCCCAAATTCAAAACAGTGGAAGTTAAAGACACAAAAGACAGGAGTTTACTGCAGTGTCATGGATGTGAAATACAATACTCTCCATAGCTGGCTGGTGCGATAGGATAATGTTTCCAGATGCATGAAAGAGCAGTGTTTACTCTAAAGAAAAACTGCTTCATTGTCCATCGGGGGAGGGAATCTTCCAGCTAACCCTTCCTCTTCTTCTTTCGTGTGGCGTGCATAGCCTAAAGTTGTTGAACAACCTGCTCTATTTGATCTTCCGTTTGTGCATGTCGAGTTGATTGCATTAGTCGAAACAGGGCCGACCACGTGAAGGTTGCAGTCTTCCACCTCCCAGCTGACCCTGACCCACATGTTAATCGATTAATATCCATAGATCTCCTTGGCGAAGGTGATAGACATACTTGTCACCCATAGGCAAGACCAAATAAATAAAGCAGATATACTTGTGTTGGAGAGTTACATTTTCTCAAATGTAATAAAGAAAAGTCAAAGTCAAAAGAGTTTATTGTCATGTGTCCCTGACAGGACAATTAAATTCTTTCTTTGTTTCAGCACAACAGAACATAGTAGGCATTGACTACAAAACAGATCAGTGTGTCCATATACCATTATATACGTAAATACACACATGAATAAATAAACAAACTGATAAAGTGCAAATAACAGATAATGGGTTATTAATGATCTGAGTTTTGTCCGAGCCAGGTTTAATAGCCTGATGGCTGTGGGGAAGTAGCTATTCCTGAACCTGGTTGTTGCAGTCCTCGGGCTCCTGTACCTTCTGCCTGAAGGTAGCAGGGAGATGAGTGTGTGGCCAGGATGGTGTGGGTCCTTGATGATGCTGCCAGTCTTTTTGAGGCAGCGACTGCGATAGATTCCCTCGATGGAAGGGAGGTCAGAGCCAATGATGGACTGGGCAGTGCTTACTACTTTGGTTAGTCTTTTCCTTTCCAGGGCGCTCAAGTTGCTGAACCAAGCCACGATGCAACCGGTCAGCATGCTCTCTACTGTACACCTGTAGAGGTTAGAGGGAGTCCTCCTTGACAGACTGACTCTCCGTAATCTTCTCAGGAAGTAGAAGCACTGATGAGCTTTCTTAAAAATTGCATCTGTGTTCTCGGACCAGGAAAGATCTTCAGAGATGTGCACGCCCAGGAATTTGAAGCTCTTGACCCTTTCAACCATCGGCCCGTTGATATAAACAGGACTGTGGGTCCCCATCCTACTCCTTCCAAAGTACACAATTAGTTCCTTGGCTTTGCTGGTGTTGAGGGCCAGGTTATTGTGCTGGCACCATATGGACAGTCGCTCGATCTCTCTTCTATACTCTGACTCATCCCCATCAGTGATATGTCCCACAACAGTGGTGTCATCAGCGAACTTGATGATGGAATTCGCTCTATGACCGGCTACGCAGTCATGAGTATAGAGTGAGTACAGCAGGGGGCTGAGCACGCTGCCTTGAGGTGCTCCCATGCTGATTGTTATCGAGTCTGACACCTTTCCACGAATACGAACAGACTGTGGTCTGTGAATGAGGAAGTCGAGGATCCAATTGCAGAGGGATGTGCAGAGACCCAGTTCTGCGAGTTTGGTAACCCGCTTGGAGGGGATGATTGTGTTAAATGCCGAGCTGTAATCCAGAGCGGAGTGGAGAGCCAGCGAGATCGCATCCACCGTTGATCTGTTGTGGCGGTAAGCGAACTGCAGCGGGTCCAGGTTTTTGTCGAGGTAGCAGTTGGTTTGCATCATGATCAACCTCTCAAAGCACTTCATCACCACAGGCGTTAGTGCCACTGGTCGATAGTCATTGAGGCATGTCACCTTGCTCTTCTTGGGCACCGGTATTATTGATGCCATTTTGAAGCAGGTGGGAACCTCAGTAACTACTTCCATCCTTGCACCATGCAGATATTGGCAAGACGTACAATGCTCTGTACCCATCATGTTGGCTCTCATACAAATCAATCACTGACTGGCAAAGAACGAAGAGAACACATCAAAACAGACCTTTTGGTCCTGTAGTCTGCACTCTGCAGGAATTTCTTTCTACGGTTGTTTTTCCCTTAACCTTTAAAGACCAATTTTCTGTTCTTAATTCTCCTTCATTTCTGGAAAGGGTGCAAAAATGATTTACGAGGATGTCACTGGACGGTTTGAGTTATCAGGATAGATTGAGGTTAAGGGTATCACAGATTAAAGGAGTAGAATTAGGCTGTTTGACCACAACGAGTCTTCTCTGCCGTTCAATCATGGCTGATCTCTGCCTCCTAATCCCATTTTCTTGCCTTCTCCCCATAGCCCTTGACACCCGTTCTAATCATGAACTTTATAGTAGGTGTACAAAATCATGAGGGCAAGATAAGGTGAACATCACAGTATTTTCTCCCTGGGGTAGGTTACTCAAAAAACTAGAGGACATTATGCTTTAGGTGAGAGGAAATATTGATATATTTTTTATAATATTTTATAATTTGAGTAATTGAGAAGGATGCGGATGTGCTTGAAAGGATTATAGATAAACTGAATGACTGGCAACTACATGGCAGATGAAGAGTAAATGTTGTGGTGCATAAGAGCAAAATCAGAATTTATTCTTAATGTTGACAGATTGGGAAATATTGATGGTTATAGGAACCCCGTTGCACTTGTACACACGTCATCAGTCTGTTATTATGATGGGGTTTGAGTACTCACCATGTTTTCCACCTGTTCGGCAAGAATAAATTTACATTTGACAGCAATATATAGACCAAAGCTAGTGCAGAAAAACAAAAATAAGGAGTACAGTATGTGAGTAAGGGAATCTATTTATTGTAATAATTAGATTTACTGTTCTAAATAGATCCACTGTGGGAATTGCAATTTTCAGAGAGTCATAGCAGATGATGCGCAGGAGATGACTCACTTTAGACTTTAAAGATACAGAGTGGAGACAGGTTCTTCGGCCCACCGAGTCTGCGCCAACCAATGATCACCCCATACTCTAGCACTATCCTGCGCACTAGGGACAATTTACAATTTCACCGAAGCCAATTAACCTACAAACCTGTACGACTCACCTGGAAATTATCTTAACCACTTGGTACAGACAGTGCAGAATAAGCAATGAACATTTTCAAAGTTAACCTCTGGCAATGATTTATATAATATTTTTATATGGCCGTTGTCTAATTGAAATTGCTGCTTAGTTATTTCAAACACACTCAAATCTATAAATACCTTGCACACAATACGTCAACATTTTGCACATTTACTTAACGGATATCTATATATGTTTCGTGAAATTTGGTGCGAGATATATTAATGCAGCTTCTAAGATTTTACAAGGCATTCCTCAATGAATCACTGATTACAGTGCGATCTCTGGCATAAACCGACAGTCTTGTCATACACTCCATCCAGCCACAATGCGGTTGAATGTTACTTGACTTGTGTTACATCAATGTGTGTGTGTAGCTGCTCATTATTTGCTGGAAAGTAGCTATTTTGATAACAGTCATGACACGGTCATTTGGAAATTCATTTTTCACCCACCACTATGCAACTGAAGACTGCTCTTCACTGGAATGAAAGATGTTGATGACTACTAAGTGCTTTCACACCACTACAGAAATTTACCGTACACATTATGGTGCTCCAAGAAATTTCCACAAAATAGGTGCACAAGGAGAGGATGAAGCATTACACTTTGTCCTTCAACTGATGCTGCCTGACCTGCAATGTCTCCAGTATTTTCAATTTTTATTTCAGATTTCTAGCATTTCCATTTAAAAAAAAATTAACGTGCATCATAACTGGCTAGTATTTGATGAAAAATCTTCAACATGTAATGTAACTCAATTTTGCTCTCCGTATTTGTCGCCTGCCCTGCTAGGTATTTCCTTTAGGTGCAGCCCTTTAGATGCACAAAGACAGTAGTGTATCTCCTGGGATACAAATTTTCCTGCTGGGATAAATAAAGTTCTATCGTATCGTATCTCAGAGTTCTAGTACTTCTTCCCCCTCTGTTTTTTATTCCCCTTTTTGTCCTATGTCCATATTTAAACAAAGATATTTGACATTTAGGCAGTCCAAAATAAAAAACTGAATTTAAAGTCTGTTGACAAGATGACCTGATTAAACACAAGCAATACATGAAATCAGAGGGAAAAATGTAGCTGGCGCAAACATACCATGGGCTCTCTCATGCAAACTTAATAAAAATCTTAAACTGCTGGTTGGAAGCATACAGCGGATCAGAGTGTAGAAACCAGGAACTGCAGATGCTGGTTTACACAAAAGGACACAAAATGCTGGAGTAACTCAGCAGGTCAGACAGCATCTCTGGAGAACATGGATAGGTGACGTTTTGGGTCAGGATATGAAGAAGGGTCCCAACCTGGAATGTCACCTATTCAACTTGTAACATCTGATGCAGTTCCTCTTTATTGCTGGGATAATTGTGTTACAATGCCTTAATATTTCTGTCTAATTTTTGTCTAGCTCTGAAATTAGTGCGGTATCTTGTGGTTTTGACCGTATAAAGTTCATTAACAGTAAAATAATTAATTAATATCAGGCACATGTTACCCTGAATGAATTTGACCTCTTTAGATTCAAAGATGAAATATTAAGTCATCCAAATAACAAATCAATGTTAATTTTTTTGTCATTAATGTTCATTTCATAAGTGAACATTGCGGAAATTAATTTTAATTTATCCCTAGCATTTATCAATCAAAGCTGGAATTAAGGCTTAAATGATAATTTTTAGCAGGGACAAGCAAAATTTGCTGGAGGAACTCAGCGGGTCAAATAACATCAGAACAGATTGTTTGTTGCTCCAAACATCAGCATGGACGGTGACACAGCTGGTAGAGCTGCTGCCTTACAATGCCAGAGACCTGGGATCCATCCCAACCTCAGTGCTGTCTGTGTGGGGTTTGCATGTTCTCCCTATGACCACGTGGGTTTCCTCCCACATTCCAAAAGGGAGCAGATTTATGCGTTAATTGGCCTCTGTAAATAGCCGTTAGTGTAGGGAGTGGATGCGAAAGTGGGATAACATTAAACTGGTGTGAATGGGTGATTGATGGGCGTCCTGGACACAATGGGCCGAAGGGCCCGTTTCCACGCTGTGGCTCTAAACTAAACTATAAGAAACTATCATCGTACAAATCATTGGTCATTGTCAAAATGACAGTGGTCATTGACAAATCCACAACTGACTCCTGAAGAGCGTTTCTGATCTGTCGGACAGGTGTTTGGGGATTTTTCTTTATTATAGAGAGAATTATTCCGTCATCAGCTGCGGAGGTTTTCCTTGGCCTGCCAGTCCCTTTGCAATTAGTAAGCTCACCAGCGCTCTCTTCTTAATAATGTTCCAAACAATTGATTTTGGTAAGCCTACGGTTTGGCTGATGTCTCTAGCAATTTTATTTGTGTTTCTCGGTCTCATAATGGCTTTTTTGACTTTCGTTGGCACATCTTTGGTCCTCATGTTGATAAACAGCATTAAAGGTTTCCAAAGGTGATGGAAAGACTGGAGGAAAGATTAGGTGGTGAGAGCTCTCTTATACCTACATTAAGGAGGCAATTAAACACACCTGAGCAATTACAAACACCTGTGAAGCCATGTGTCCCAAACATTATGGTGTCCTGAAATGGCGGGGACTATGTATAAACACAGCTGTAATTTCTACATGGTGAAATCAAAATGTATTAAAATGGCCTTTAATGAAATCTGACAATGTGCACTTTAACCACATGTGATTTTTTTCTATTACAAATCTCAAATTGTGGAGTACAGAGGCAAATAAATAAATGATGGGTCTTTGTCCCAAACATTATGGAGGGCACTGTACATGCAATGAATTATAAATTGCAACAACGGTTCTGCAAATTAACAATGATTACATGGAAAAGGTATTGAACATTTCTCTGAATTCTTTTCAGGTTATTAAAGGTGGCAAATTAACACAATTCCTCCTTTGAAAGGGAGGCAATTAAGGCAAACAGTCACAAATAATACAAAAGTTCGGCAGTTCAGTTTATGATCAAAAAGGTTTATTTCTTTAAAATTTGTATTCAAAAGCCATAGAAGGATGATTTCATTTCAACACTTTCAGCTACCAAATGCTACAACTGAAGTTTCCTATCACATCATCAATATGATCATGGTTTAACTGAAGTCCCACAGTAGTGTGATTATTCCCACTAATTCTTATCTACAAAGACTCCTCGATTCATTTTCATGATTACATGTTCTAAATGTAAAATCTAATGGAGTAAAAGTTTGAGTTGCTAATTCTATACAATATAAAGAACTGTACAAAAATCCTTCAAATCAGTAGAGCTCTAAAAAATGGAATTTAAAGTACTGAGCTGATTTTCATAGTAGGATTGGGATCATAAATTTAAATGACTTTTTTTTCCCCCAATACTTCATGTGGGTCACAGATTAACATTTGACAATACAAATCTATGTGCATGATAAATTAAGATTTTCCTCCCCTTCGGATTATAAAACTACTAAAAGTTATTTCAGTGCCTCAATATTGTTTAGATATCTAAATCTACAAGCACAGTTTTGGGGAGGCACGTGAAATTTACCAGCAACAGTCCAGGCTGGATATACTTCACTTTACATGACACATTAAAACACAGATGATCAACAGTGCGAGAAGATATTAAAGATTATATTATCCAGCCAAGACCATGCAATGCATATTGAGAATTTTCCCCATATAGTAAACAAAATCTGAAACATAAATAAGATAGCAATTCTCAATAATTTACTCCATATTACTTAATTTAGAACTTGATGATCACAATCCTACAAAGGCCATACATTTTTTGGCTGTTCATTTAAGCCCTATACAACCTCCGGATAATATCAGCTGTTATATCCCTTTTCCAAAGTTGTTAAAAAGATTTTCTTTAAAAGTAGAATTAAAGATTAAAAGATTTCCTAAACATTAGCCTTAAACATTGGAGTTTCATTTTAACTTCAGCGATTCAATCGCTGCTTATAATCAAAACCCCACCAGAATCGACCAAATTTTAAGAAATGCCAGCTGGTTGTGAGATTTCAACAGACCATTTGAAAAAGGATACTACTGCTTTCAGAAGGAAATTGTGGAAGGCTCCTGATAAGTAACAATTAAGACTCCCTTTGCTAAAACTTTTGAGAAATTAAATGTGAAGTTCACAACTATTCACAGCTCCTTTATTTCACAGTATAAAATGGTTCATGATTAAAACTGTGCTGGAATTTCATTTCTCCACCCTATACAAATTACTTATTTTCCCTTTCTAAGTATTGAAAATTCATTCTGATATCTTCTGCACTAAAACAGGCTGGGGGATCCCACAACTCCCCCAAATACAAAGCATTTACCCCCCAATCTGTGTATTTAGGTTCTGAAATATGTAAAAATCTATGGATCTAAAACTGTATCAAATAGGATGTTTCCATGTAATAATAAAAAACAAAAAAGTCCAGGATTATTCCTTGGCTTAGATATCTCTTCTAGTCATAAATCCTTTGTCTAGTTGATAATCATTGAACGGCTGCAAAGCAAGCACAAATGGCAGTGAGCAGATCCTAAAAAGAGGTATAAAAATCTTCTAATGAACGGCCAAGTAGCAGGACTTGGAAAGATGCTCCCCGCAGTGTTTTCTTTACCGCTGTAAAACAAAAAGGGGAAGTTATTATCACCCTGATGCCAAAGGGAACACTAAATATAGGCATTTTATTGCCAATGCAATTTAAGATTTCAATATGCAATGACTAGATTTCAGTTTGTCTCCTAATCTTAATTTAATTTCCCCCCCCCCCACCCCACAAAAAGTGGCAGACAGTTAAATGCGGGGTGATCTTCCAGAGGTGGACAAGAGGGAAACTGGGTGAATACACAGAATCTTTTCCCAAAGTAGGGGAATCAAGAAACAGAGAATATAGGTTTAAGCTGAGAGGGGAAAGATTTAATAGGAACCTGAACGGCAACGTTTTCCACTCGGAGGGTGGTGGGTATATGGAACGAGCTGCCAGAGAAGGTGGTATTATAATAGCCAACATCCAAAACGGCACCTTCCCATTCTAGACATCCAAGGCATTATTGCACCGTGTTAATTAACTATAGGTTTAGTTCAGTTTAGAGATACAGTGCGGAAACAGGCTCTTCAGCCCTACCGAGTCCATGCGATCCGAGGAAACAGGAGCACACATGAGGACGTATACCATTGGACAATTTTAGACTTGCTGCAACGAGACAGAGTTGTGTAATCGATTGGATCCGGATTGGCAATTTTCTGCTTGCTAGTTAATATTGTTGATTGATCTGTAGCATAACCTACCTGCAGATTATAATCTTTGCTTCAGTGCAATATTCTGTATTATCAGCTCAAAACTACAGCCACATAAAATTAGAGGGATATTGATTTCAATTAATCACGTAACGTGTAATCTTGCCAGCAAATCCATTAATTTAATAATGTTTGCAAATACAGTTGCCATTTTTTCACAATACCAATGCCAAAGGAATCTCTGATTAAATGCTTTAGTTAGCAGTCTTATTGTGCGTGCCCCCTTGGGCAAGAGTGACCATAATATGGTCAAGTTCTTCATTAGGATGGAGAGTGACATTGTTAATTCAGAAACAATGGTTGTGAACTTAAGGAAAGGTAACTTTGAGGGTATGAGACGTGAATTGACCAAGATTGACTGGCAATCAATTCTAAAAGGGTTGACGGTGGATACACAATGGAAGACATTTAAAGACTGCATGGATGAACTACAAAAATTGTTCATCCCAGTTTGGCAAAAGAATAGATCAGGGAAGGTAGTGCATCCGTGGATAACAGGGGAAATCAGGGATAGTATCAAAGCAAAGGATGATGCGTACAAAGTAGCCAGAAAAAGCAGCATACCAGAGGACTGGGAGAAATTCAGAGACCAGCAGAGGAGGACAAAGGGCTTGATTAGGAAAGGAAAAAATAGATTATGAAAGAAAACTGGCAGGGAACATAAAAACTGACTGCAAAGGTTTTTATAGATTTGTGAAGAGAAAGAGATTAGTTAAAACAAATGTAGGTCCCTTGCAGTCAGAAACAGGCGAGTTGATCATGGGGAACAAGGATATGGCGGACCAATTGAATAACTACTTTGGTTCCGTCTTCACTAAGGAAGACATAAATAATCTGCCGGAAATAGCAGGGGACCGCCGGTCAAAGGAGGACTTGAGTGAAATCCAGGTTAGTCGGGAAGTGGTGTTGGGTAAATTGAATGGATTAAAGGCCGATAAATCCCCAGGGCCAGATAGGCTGCATCCCAGAGTACTTAAGGAAGTAGCTCCGGAAATAGTGGATGCATTAGTGATAATCTTTCAAAACTCTTTAGATTCTGGAGTAGTTCCTGAGGATTGGCGGGTAGTAAACGTAACCCCTCTTTTTAAGAAGGGGAGGGAAGAGAGAAAACGGGGAATTACAGACCAGTGAGTCTAACATCGGTAGTGGGGAAACTGCTGGAGTCAGTTATTAAAGATGGGATAGCAGCACATTTGGAAAGTGGTGAAATCATTGGACAAAGTCAGCATGGATTTACGAAAGGTAAATCATGTCTGACGAATCTTGTGGAATTTTTCGAGGATGTAACTAGTAGCGTGTATAGGGGAGAACCAGTGGATGTGGTGTATCTGGACTTCCAGAGGCTTTCGACAATGTCCCACATAAGAGATTAGTATACAAACTTAAAGCATTCGGCATTGGGGGTTCAGTATTGATGTGGATAGAGAACTGGCTGGCAAACAGGAAGCAAAGAGTAGGAGTAAACGGGTCGTTTTCACAATGGCAGGCAGTGACTAGTGGGGTACCGCAAGGCTCAGTGCTGGGACCCCAGCTATTTACAATATACATAAATGATCTGGATGAGGAAATTGAAGGCAATATCTCCAAGTTTGCGGATGACACTAAGCTGGGGGGCAGTGTTAGCTGTGAGGAGGATGCTAGGAGACTGCAAGGTGACTTGGATAGGCTGGGTGAGTGGCCAAATGTTTGGCAGATGCAGTATAATGTGGATAAATGTGAGGTTATCCACTTTGGTGGCAAAAATAGGAAAACAGACTATGATCTAAATGGAGGCCGATTAGGAAAAGGGAAGATGCAGCGCGACCTGGGTGTCATGGTACACCAGTCATTGAAAGTAGGCATGCAGGTGCAGCAGGCAGTGAAGAAAGCGAATGGTATGTTAGCTTTCATAGCAAAAGGATTTGAGTATAGGAGCAGGGAGGTTCTATTTCAGTTGTATAGGGTCTTGGTGAGACCACACCTGGAGTATTGCGTACAGTTCCGGTCTCCAAATCTGAGGAAGGACATTATTGCCATAGAGGGAGTGCAGAGAAGGTTCACCAGACTGATTCCTGGGATGTCAGGACTGTCTTATGAACAAAGACTGCATAGACTCGGTTTATACTCTCTAGAATTTAGGAGATTGAGAGGGGATCTTATAGAAACTTACAAAATTCTTAAGGGGTTGGACAGGCTAGATGCAGGAAGATTGTTCCCGATGTTGGGGAGGTCCAGGACAAGGGGTCCAAGCTTAAGGATAAGGGGGAAATCCTTTAGGACCGAGATGAGAAGGACTTTTTTCACACAGAGAGTGGTGGGTCTCTGGAACTCTCTGCCACAGAGGGTAGTTGAGGCCAGTTCATTGGCTATATTTAAGAGGGAGTTAGATGTGGCCCTTGTGGCTAAGGGGATCAGAGGGTATGGAGAGAATGCAGGTACGGGATACTGAGTTGGATGATCAGCCATGATCATATTGAAAGGCGGTGCAGGCTCGAAGGGCCGAATGGCCTACTCCTGCACCTAATTTCTATGTTTCTATGCTTTACCTGGGTTTTATTCCTTCTCAGCTATCTCCGTTTCCTGATGCACCACCACCTTGGTCACAGACATATCCGGATGCTGCTCTTTGGCTTCTTTGATGGCTTGTGCCAAAGCCTGCCAAAGTAAATAAATGTGAAAAAAAGCTAAACATCTCCAAATATTTAATCAAACATGTTCCTTGGAATATTTCAGAGTGTTAATTACATGTGGTTTACATTTTCTATTTCTTCAGAGTGTCAACAGCATACTTCCCTACAAAAAAAATGCAGAACGCTAACCCACCAAACTATTTGTCGAATAACAAAAATGAAGTACTAAAGAGCAATCTTGGTACACACTGACAATATATTGCATCCTAATCAGGCTTCAGTGGTAGGATGGTTGTCGCAGGTGCAGCATACTGTGCCCCAGCCTCCTGCACCACAGGGTACAAGGATCATGATTCTATACTAGGAAATCTCATGACTGGGACATAGGAAGCCGAGTGTTTACTTGGATGACCTCCTTAAAGGGAGAAAACATTTGGGGGGAAAACATTTCATACACCTGGTTGCAATAAGAATCTTGTGAGTGGAAAACTCGAGACCAGGCTAAAGCATATGTTGTCTAGAAATATGCTAAAAATTTAACATTTCAGTGTGATAACATTCTCTGGAACTAATTAATAACATTATCTAACGCAGTCTGAAAAAGGGCCTCGACCCGAAACACCACCCATTCCCTCTCTCCAGAGATGCTGCCTGTCTCTCCGAGTTACTCCAGCAGTATGTGTCTATCTTCGGTGTTTATCCAAGTACCTTGTTATTTATGAAACTAGTCACTCGTGGACAGTACCAGGTGTATTGAGAAATACTAGCACTATTACTTGAGAGATAAATATTGTTTGTATTCATATGAGGATTGATATCTTTATCCAAAACATAGTTTTATAAATATAATCTATCAACTCACTGCACAAGGAAAAAAAAAGAACAGCTTTCACCTGATCATGGTCAACATTTGCATCTCCTGTGATTACAATTCGTTTCTCAATTCTGGTTTCTGAAATTCCTCCTTTAATAGTCTGGAACAAAAAGAAATGAAAGCACATTAACAATTTTACTGCATTGATTATAGTGAGGTAAAACTAACTGGGATGTTGACACTCACTGGTGTCATTACGAATACTTCCTATAACTGACTAGGAAACAACACTGACAAATACCACTGCGCATCTATTTAAACATTGTAAATTCACTCATCTAGTAAGTGTATTATATTAGAAAAGTTACATGCAACATTTTTGAATCAGCAAATATTCAATGGAAATCTTTAGGAATTTGGATAAGTTATCCTTACCTTTGTGATCTGTGTGGTTGTGGTGGTGGACACTGTCTCAGCTGTGATAGTTTGAGCACTCATCAATACCCCAGGCTCACCATCACTATTACAATCACCTGTCTGCACCAAATTACACCAAACCAGAATGGAGATTTATTAAAATGTGTGTTCTGTAGTTTAATGGACATTTATAACCAGCACAAGAAGAAGGCAGGCAGTGGGATTTAAGAAATACATTTCAGAGCTTTGGGCCCAAATGGTTAACGCCTAGCTACCTCTGCTTGATAGGAGACAGTGGGCAAATAGGCCACAACTGGAAGAACACCAAGTTCTCAAAGTTTTAATACTGGAAAGGATTGCAGAGATGTGGAGGGCTGTCTATAAAAAGGACCTGAAAACCAGGATGAGGATTTTAAAACGGGGGATATGAAGGCCAAAAAAGCATAGCAGTGAAGAATAAACAGGATTTGGCATTTGTTAGGATACTGGCAACAGAATTAAGAACAAACTCAAGTTTATGGATTGTGCAAGATGGGAGGCTGGCCAATTGTGCATTATATTAGCTGACTTTGCAGACTATGTTATTCTAGAGCCAACAGACCCCATCTACAACACTCAAAAAAAAATATTTAAGATTACAGAAATTGAACAGGTGACATAACTAAAAGTTAAACAGTGACAAGTCTCCAAGACAATGTCAAATTAATTAGTTTTGTGGGAGGAAAGCTTTTACTCCTCAAAATGTCAAGGGAATCAAGTCAAGACAGTTTAATTAACATATGTACAAGCAACGGAACAAAAATTATTTCTTGCTGCAGCTTTACAGGCCCATTAACGCAACAACACACAATAAAATGTTGGGCAGTTGAACTGAAAAGTTGGTGTACATAATGCAACGTCACAGTTCTTAATATTCTATGTGGGACTTTCATGGAGTTGAATCCTACAGAAAGGTACATTCAGAGGTAAATTAAAATAAATGTCCCTGGTTTTCCTGCAATCCAAGGTATTTGCTAGTTACCCACACCCTCGTTATCTGCCATATCGGTAAGAGTCATGCAAGCAGGTAAATGGTAGGACACGATAGAACTTTATTTATCCCAGGAGGGAAATTGAACTGCCAACAGTCATAAAAACACAAAATACATGAAACAGGAAATTAAAGCGAGGAGTAGAAAGGATTGGGGATGTGTAAAGATGTGTGTGTGGGGGGGAGGCGAGGGGGGGGAGGCGAGGGGGGGAGGCGAGGGGGGGGAGGCGAGGGGGGGAGGCGAGGGGGGGAGGCGAGGGGGGGAGGCGAGGGGGGGAGGCGAGGGGGGGAGGCGAGGGGGGGGAGGCGAGGGGGGGGAGGCGAGGGGGGGGAGGCGAGGGGGGGGAGGCGAGGGGGGGGAGGCGAGGGGGGGGAGGCGAGGGGGGGGAGGCGAGGGGGGGGAGGCGAGGGGGGGGAGGCGAGGGGGGGGAGGCGAGGGGGGGGAGGCGAGGGGGGGGGCGAGGGGGGGGGCGAGGGGGGGGGGCGAGGGGGGGAGGCGAGGGGGGGGAGGCGAGGGGGGGGAGGCGAGGGGGGGGAGGCGAGGGGGGGGAGGCGAGGGGGGGGAGGCGAGGGGGGGGAGGCGAGGGGGGGGAGGCGAGGGGGGGAGGCGAGGGGGGGAGGCGAGGGGGGGAGGCGAGGGGGGGAGGCGAGGGGGGGAGGCGAGGGGGGGGAGGCGAGGGGGGAGGCGAGGGGGGAGGCGAGGGGGGGGGCGAGGGGGGGGGCGAGGGGGGGGGCGAGGGGGGGGGGGCGAGGGGGGGGAGGCGAGGGGGAGGCGGGGGGAGGCAAGGAGGGGGGGAGGCAAGGAGGGGGGGAGGCAAGGAGGGGGGGGGAGGCAAGGAGGGGGGGAGGCAAGGAGGGGGGGAGGCAAGGAGGGGGGGGAGGCAAGGAGGGGGGGAGGCAAGGAGGGGGGGAGGCAAGGAGGGGGGGAGGCAAGGAGGGGGGGAGGCAAGGAGGGGGGGAGGCAAGGAGGGGGGGAGGCAAGGAGGGGGGGAGGCAAGGAGGGGGGGAGGCAAGGAGGGGGGGAGGCAAGGAGGGGGGGAGGCAAGGAGGGGGGGAGGCAAGGAGGGGGGGAGGCAAGGAGGGGGGGAGGCAAGGAGGGGGGGAGGCAGGGAGGGGGGGGAGGCAAGGAGGGGGGGGAGGCAAGGAGGGGGGGAGGCAAGGAGGGGGGGAGGCAAGGAGGGGGGGAGGCAAGGAGGGGGGGAGGCAAGGAGGGGGGAGGCAAGGAGGGGGGGAGGCAAGGAGGGGGGGAGGCAAGGAGGGGGGGAGGCAAGGAGGGGGGGAGGCAAGGAGGGGGGGAGGCAAGGAGGGGGGGAGGCAAGGAGGGGGGAGGCAAGGAGGGGGGGAGGCAAGGAGGGGGGGAGGCAAGGAGG
Organism: Raja brachyura; assembly: GCA_963514005.1. The sequence continues at coordinate 33,478,247 of OY740809.1, read as the reverse complement.
GGGGGAGGCAAGGAGGGGGGGGAGGCAAGGAGGGGGGGAGGCAAGGAGGGGGGGGAGGCAAGGAGGGGGGGAGGCAAGGAGGGGGGGAGGCAAGGAGGGGGGGAGGCAAGGAGGGGGGGGAGGCAAGGAGGGGGGGGAGGCAAGGAGGGGGGGGGAGGCAAGAAGTGGGGGGAGGCAAGGAGGGGGGAGGCAAGAAAGTCTCAGTCTATCCCACAACAGAAGGGGGAGGAGTTGCACAGTTTGATAGCCACCGGGAAGGATCTCTTGTGGCGTTCTGTCCTGTATCTTGGTAGCAGGTATTTGAGGTCACAATGTCCCAAAAATATAATGTCCTCAATTTAAGACCACAGAATCACAATCCAATACAGATCATTTACTGGTGAATACAAACAGAACTGTGACCAAATGTTAACACTTTAACCCAGAGGCATTAAAACCAGCTGCTTGATATTAATTAACAGCAGAGACTGCAAGATCAGACCAGAGTGCTTCCCCAAGATGTAAGGCTCAACCCGTTCACTGGATAAGCTTTGTGTGGCAACGCCTTCCCCAAGAGGTGCCACAAAATTCTAATCGAATGCTCAAGCTGCGATGAAACAAATTTATCTCAGAATAATTTCAAACCTGTGCTGCTTCATAGGTGATGGTCTTTGTTTCTGTGTGAACAACAGGAACTTCATTGGTTGCAATTTCATTTTCAGAGGGTGGCACGTCAGGGATGGTCACAGTTTGAGTCTTCACAAGTGGTGGCTGTTCCAAGTGGAAAAAGAAAGTCATATTTGCTGAGTTTTCCCCAAAGAAGATGATATAACTGGCCACAGTAATCAACTTTTACCAATGACATAACAAATATCAGCGCTGCAACAGAATTGTAGAGCACAACAGCGGGAGCTCTTCCAAATCTTCTTTCACTGCATACCCAAAATAACTTAGGAATTGTCCAGCAGTAACACAAAACAGCAGTAATTAATGCTGCGATTGAATCCAAATTGACTTATTAATGCAGCCTGCATTTTATTTTGCCATTGAAGTCAGTTCAGGCTTTATACAGCAATCCCCCAGCACAAACTGCAATATTCATGTCAAAGGAGCATTTCTGACACAGGCCTTTAATTTCACCGTTGGTATCAATAACTGTCGGTGCTTATCTCTCCAAATGTTTAAAAAAAAAATCAAATATTAGTTATATGTGCTATTATCATAGGGACATTTCATGAATAAGTACGTTTATCAAACCTGAATGATAAGATTCCAAAGGGTGCATCAATTAGATTGTTCAATATTAATAAAACCAGAAAATATGCTGGGATCACTCAGCAAGTGAGGCAGCATTCTGTGGAGAGAGAAACAGAGCCAGCATCTCAGGCCAATAACCCCGCCCGTTTCCACAGTATGCTGGCCGAATTGGTGAGTGTTTCCAGCACTTTGTTTTCATTTCAGATTTCCAGCATCTGCAAATTTTTGACATTCAATATTAGTGTCTTTTTTTTTTAGGAACAATTTAATTGTAGCTTTTGTATTAAGTTGTCCAAGCAAGGTTCGTGAGGAAATAAAACTGAAGGTAAACATGAAACACAAATTTGTTTTTCATTCATTAACTGCTGGCAATGGAGTGTAATCACCACATTACACAACCTGTGGGAACAATCTTCTTATAGTTCAACTATGGCCAAAGCCAATGATACTGTACAGTTAAACGTGAACAAATTGAAAAAATTAAAATGCATGGCCTACAAATGAGTTGTGTCAGATACTGCTGCCCACTGACGATCATGAGAAGAGGATCAATCTTTGATAGCTCTTTTACTTGGATAAATGAAGTGTGAAGCATCATAACTGCCACCATTTATAATCACCATTAATAAATCACCGTGCAAAAGCCAACATTAGTATCAGAACTGGTCAGAGTTTAGAGAGGACAGAGATCAGGTAAAAGGCAATATTTATTGCAGTTCCCAAATTGGATTGACAAGTACTTTACCGACATTCCCCATGTCCAGTACACATCAACACTGAAGCAAGTAAACACCAAGAAACCCTTTGCTTTCCATAAAATAGATATAGAACGCAAATTGCATTTTGAAGGTAGCTAAAATTAGTCAGATTCACTTGGAGGTTAATGTTAAATCAACATGCTACAGTGTCTTGGTTTTATGGTGGAAAGCAAATCAGTTTGACGGAAGTTGAAAGGACACAGTGGTCTCCTGATTTCAGTTTTACCTGAAAGCAGCGGATTAGCCGAGGAGGTTCATGGTAATGAAAGGCATTTATCTTTAAAGGTCGTTCTTTCTGTTCACCTTCCTTCAGATGGTGGTTTAGTTGAGGAGAAGCAGAGCTCAAGAGGGCCTTTGCTACAATCTCCTCTGAAACCTCAGGCTGCATGTCCAGGCCTACATCTGCCCTGCTCTGCCACTTCAGCTCCTTGTTCTGAAGGAGGCAGAATTCTTCCTCCTCCTTGCTGTTACTCAGAAAGGAAGGGTCAGAGTGATGTCTCAGTGGAGACTCCAACGGGCCAGTCACTTGGCTCGTGCTGAAGCCATTTTCAAGCTTCAGTCCCTCTATTTCTGCCTTGTGATCAATCTTTACACACTCTGACAGCTCTTCCAGTTCTGATTTCAGACCGTCATCCATATTCTATAAGAAAATGGGCAAATGTAAGGCCTAAAGAAAAGTATTATTTAGCAGAGTTGTAGTTCAAATATCAAGTCAGCAACCTTGCATCTAAAAAAAAATGTTCTGGCTACTTTGAGGAGACTCATGTTGTGTAAATGAAGGACTGATTACCATTTGGATTCAAATATTGCCCCAAGCTTTTGCAATAATGAGGCAACACTAAAACCTTTAATTTAATGAAATTTAAGGAATAATAATTAACGTTAAAAAATTAGCAACTTTTTACATTAGCCGTGCCGTTCTACATTAGCATTTTTATGGGTAAGTAGTATTTTAGCAAGGCTCAGTGATATCTTATATGAGGTTTCAGTCTTGGCATAATTTGTTCCAATATCAATAATTCCCTTTACAAATGAAACATTAATTGGAAAAATACCTCCAACAAATAATAGCACCTTTTCTTTCATCAACTTAATTAATAATGCCAATTAATATCAATTGGCATAAAAATCAAGCTATTAATCAACATGTTTGGATAGACCCTTCCTCCATCCCAATTTTATCTTCACAAGTTGTGCCCAGATTCTGGTGCTAATCATGAGTGAAGGTTCAATCTAATCAAAGTAAATTGAAAGTAGCATTAAGTGCAAGCCCTCACAGTAAATATCAAAAGAATTAACACATTAAAATGTCTCTACTTTATACTGCTGGAGTAAGAAGTTGCTCAGTTTTGCATTGTAAAGGTTGCTGCATTTTTGAAAATTTATGCCATGTGGGTAGAACTTAGTGGGCACATGGCCAAAGAGGAAACAGACCCAGGAGATAAACTTACCCTCAGCTACATTACTGGCAAAAATCCAAGGCAAGCAGCAAGAACATGAATGCTGCAATTTGATGTCCACGTGCTAAAAACATATCTCTGGGTGAAATGGTAGTTGTATTTGAGAAACATGAACTAATTTGGGTCTTTAGGAAATAAATGTTGTATATTGTTTCACATTGTTATGGTGCGGAAAGTGGAGTCTAGCCTAGATTTTAACATTTTGCAGAGGGGAGAAGATCTCATTTACTTTTTTTGCTTAAAGATACAAATGGGGCTGAAATCAGATTTAAGTTGCTTTACATGACCGGCTTTTAAAAAAAAGTGTGAAAGCACATGCCCATATAAAACAAATTGTGTTTTTGTATACAAGTAGAACAAATAAGTTGAGAATAAAACATATATATAGCACCTGATCATGTGAAATAGAGGAAGGCAAAGCAGTTTTATTTGGAGTCTGCACTTGTCCTTCCCTGGCAGTCTTTTCTGGTGTTGCATAAAAGAAGCAGGTTGCCTGGAATACTGCTGGCTTTTCATTGGCACGCAAATGTCCATATAGGCCTTCTATTAATTTCTAGACAGTTAGTAGGAAAGAATAGAGAAAAGGAAAGAAAGAGAAGAAAAAGTAATAAGGTAAGTTAGGCGTCAGAAAAAGATTGAATTTAAGGATTAAAATGATAGTAAAACATAAACAAGGCGTGCGTTCGAATTGCTTTCCTTCATTTGCAAGACATAGTTGCTTCATGCAATAAGAGAATGTTTTAAAACAGATAATGGAATCAGAATGCTATTTTGTTAATATAACAGAGCATTTTCTTTAGCATAAACCAATACTTAATTTATAGTCGTAAATTGTGAAACGTTAAACAAATTAATAGATATTTAAGAACATGCTACCTAGAAGTCCTTTAATCTAACCCTTCTCCAAAGCTCTATTCTTTGAAAATATGATTTAAAAACAGATGGATGAACCTGTCAAAATATTTAAAGCTTCATTATCCCTTTCCCCCCCCCCAAGATTTCCAGACTTAACAAGGTATGTGAATGTTAAGTATTTAATTTTCTGAACTAGCCCATTTACTGAGGTCCTATTCTTAAATCAGTTTGTCTGAAGTAGTTACTATTTTGTCGATCTTAAACATTTGAGGTACAGGACTGATATTTACTGATAAAGGGATATTGCAGCCTTATTATGTACATCCATGTAACAAGCAGCATGCTCTGAAATATGAACCAATTACAAACCTGTTGCAGAAAATAAAATAAACTGCATAATTAAGTTAAACTGGGCAAAGAGACACCTTAATAGGGTTTAAAATACTTGGGTGCCCATCAAATCTATTTTTGGAAGACCAGGAAGATGAATATGTCATGACTCCATTGATCACACTGTAGGCAACAAAATATCAAACACATATATTCACCATCATTTTTCCAAACCCATGAGGTAGGCCTGTACGTCTTTGCGGCAATAAAGAAAGCAATTGCAAAATACCAAGTAGCAATCTAGCATAGCTACTGTTAGTTACAAATATTATGAGGTAGATTGTGCAGGGCTTATTCAAATGAGATCTTGAATGATCGTGAGGGACGAGAACAAAAACAAAATTGAGAGATAGATGTTCTTAACCTATAAAATAAGATGAATTTTAGGTATCATGATTATTCATTTCAGGATATCGGACCCTAATTGTAATCAATCTTAAGTGAAGTTTTCTTTAAGAAAACAGAGTGTGTTTTGACTTCAAATTAATCTCAAATGAAAAGATATGAACCATCCATGAATAAAAGTGGAATATTTGGCATCCAAAAGACAAAAATGCATTATTAGCCTTAATGGTCTATCAAAAATATTATCTTGCAATGACCTGAGATTAATTACATGCTGGTTCTCCAATACTGTTATAATAGATTCAACAAGCAGCGTTTGTCGACAGTAATATGGAAAATGACCAATTGTATAAAACAAGTAGCAGATGGGCATTTCCATCTGTTTCAAATTCACTGTTCCAGAGTCAAAGCTTCTCACATCTCACAGAAACCTTTAACTTGTTCGAGTTAGGTTTTAAAAAAAATAACAACTGTAAAGCTAATATTTGATGAATAAAATACCTTAAATTGTATATTTCACAATATTATACTATTAACAGAGAGGGAAAGATAGTTCGTGAATTTTAAAAATTATTAATTTCCTACTTTAAAAAATGTGTGTATAACTGCTTACAGCAATTAAGCTTTGCCTAAACAGTATTCACGTTCACCTGGGCCTTTCTTGTTCCCAATATAGTGCTGTGTCTTAGATATATTTTAAAAGGGTTGCATCTGTTCAGACCAGCTGTACAAAATCTCTCATCCAACAGGTCAAGAAAAGTGATTATGATGGAGACATTATTTTGGCCTGGAAAATAAACTTGTTTTACATTATACACAGATGCTCAGAATTTGGACAGTGGGTTTTGCTGTGAATGGGCCAAACTTTAATGTCAAGTCTTCCAAAGTATTACTAAAGAGCCACAATGTTCCATGAATTCATCATTCAGATGGACACCCTCCATTTTTCACAAGTATTTTAACCCCTCTTGGAATAAGTTCTTTGTTGATCTTGTAAATAATTATAAATGCTTCAACCAAAGTAAAGGCCTCAAAATAAGATTAGCGTGTGCACCAGCTATTTGGTCAGCAGAAAACAAGCAAAAGGTGATGCCGCATGACATTACTTTGTCATTTTGTTTTAAATTCAGTGGGAAAGGAAAATAAATGGTACCAAAGCAAATTAGAGGCTCTTCCTTGACCTACGTAGACTGCAGTGCTGCTAAAGTAACTACAAGTGGGATTTCGTGGCCCACTAAAATCTGATGGTGAAAGGAAACAGAGGTTATCCGATGCCCTAGAGTAACTGTTCCAGGCCACGGTTACTATAAATTGTACTGCTAACATAATATTGCCAAATCCCAAACTAAATTTTAAAATGATAGTGAACCACAATCTAATCTACCATTAAAAATTCAGTAAAACGCATTTGCTTACAGGTTCACGCTGCCAACGAAAACTTTGCCATAATAGTTTTCCACAAGTTTATGAATAAGTAAAATTTAAACAATGTAGAAGAGCTGCCTAAGTAGGTCAAGACAAGGATATTGTTCATCAACTCCATTCCAAGCAAACACGAATCATTGGCTATAACAGATACAAATAAGCAATGTGTCAGGGAAAGCCATAAAAATAAAAAGTAAACTGCGTTGCGCATAGTATTACGATTCACTCACCAGTAACTATTGTTGTTTCACCTGTTGGTTGTGCAACACAGTGAATGTACAGAGTAGGAATGACTGAAGTGCTTAATTAGATATCATTAAGTAGAATGGTGATGAAACTCACCTTTTGTCCAAACAATGAAGACCAACCACAAAGACAATTAACTTAATCAACAAGACCCCATTCACATTCGCAATACAATCTGGACATTCCTTATACAACACAAACAACCTCCTTCTTTCTCTTCATTTTTTTAAATTATTAAAAGTCATGGCAAGAATGTTGCACCGCTTCAATCTGAATTACCATTAGTGCCACAAAATGTGAGCACCATTTGCAGAAGCTACAAAACCAAGTAGAAAATGCTCACATGCACTGGGGTTCCGAAATTCACTAACCATCAATTTCTAATGTGCAGAACACTGCACACAGGAGCAAGGGGAGACAGCAGATCTCCACCTCGTCAATTCCATAATCATGTGATTTTAATAAATGTTAGTAATAAATGTTATATACTGAGCAATAAATATGCAATATGAATTACAGACCTGATTTGTAGACTTAAGCAGTCTCCAACCCCATACATAAACAAATCACTCTATGACTATGTCAGTCATTTTATATAACACACAAAGGGTATTTTTTTCCGTAATAGTGGGTATAACTCCAGGAGAAGAGAGATCATCTGAAATGGTCAACATTGATCATGTGAAATCAGGGGTCCAGGGAACCAAATTCGATTTCACTTCCAAAAAGATCATTGTAGATGGTCCAGGTACCGTTATGTTGTAAAATACTTTTAGACACTAGGGAAATTTCAGAATTAAACTCTTAATTTTATTCATGAAATTTTCCTAAGTTCTAATAAGGTTTTAATTAGGAGCAGGGATAAATCCTACTTCATGAACAATTTTTAAGATAAAGTATTTTAAGCTTATTCTTTAAAGTAACAAGCAAATTTGAAGTACAAGCAAATATGGTTAACATAAGATAGCAGATCATAATTTTGCATTAGTTTTGAACCAGAATTATGTTTGGCAGCGGAGCCTTTTAAGCACAACCTAGATCAAAATACCAGCAAAATATTATTGCAAGAAAAATGGTAAATCATTTAGCACGTTGCAGCTGAGTGCAAAAAGTTGTATTCAATGCATCTTAATGCAAAGTAAATAAGGATTGTATGAGAAAAGCTTTTAATCATGCACACACATTATAGAACTCGTTTTACATTATACACAAATGCTCTGAATCTTGACAGTATGTCTTGTTGTAAATGGGCCAAAGTTTAATGTAAAGTCTTCCAAAGTATTATAAGAGCAACATCAATATTTAATGCATTTAATGTTGGCGGACTTGACCAAAATTAAAAGTTTAAGTAATCAGAGCAACAATCCATAGTTTAGATTTTAATGCTGCAGCAGACTTTGGCAGATCAAAGGTTCATATCCATGGCAACCAATTTCCTTGGAACTAAACTGGCTATTGCAAAAGTTGGCTTGACATCGTTAGCAACACGAAGAATATTCAAAATAAATATTCTCAAAACTACTTTGGCTCTGATAATTGGCATTGACAAATTCTTCACTAGAGAATGTGATCACATTACTCAGAGCTTGAAGATTCAAGTATGTGCTCCATTCCAGGGGAACAAGTACAGTAAAACTCAAAATCGTAATCAGGAATGAACCAGCATGCACATGTAAACAAAAACACAATTTGTTTAGTGTGCCATTTTTAATGAAATTATACAATCTCATTTAATATAGGTCTTTCACTATGTTAAAGATAGACGCAAAATGCTGGAGTAACTCAGCAGGCCAGGCAGCATCCCTGGAGAGAAAGAATGGGTGACTTTTCGGGTCGAGACCCTTCTTCAGACTTTCACTACACTAATCCACTTTTTCTAAAACCTAGCTTTCAATCTCCAAAGTCACTGTTGACTTTTATATCATAAATAAACATTCATTTTACAATAAGAACTGCCAAACAAAGTAATGTTGGGTTTTTTAAAGTGCTTGACGAACACAGATGCTGCACAGGCAGCATCTGTGGACAACAATGGACAGACGATGCTTCAGACTGAAGAAGGGTACCAACACAAAATGCCTGTCCATTTCCCTCCACAGATGCTGTGTTCCTCCAGTACATTTTTTTTGTTTGTTCAAGATTCCTGCATCTGCAGTTTACAGCGTCTTTAAAATAATAATTCATTGGCCAACAACACAAGGACAACGCTCTTTCACATTCAAAACATGAACTGCGGCCTTCTGTGTCCTCCGATGCATGTACTGCCCTCCATTGCCTGCACTGCAGCGATTACCAACTTTACGTTGCTTTGTCAATCTGGTTATGTACAAGTTAAAATTAATAAAATTGTAATCAGCAAGGCTTACTACCATGTTTTCTGTGCACCTCAAATTTCTTTAATCCAACATACTTATTTATTTTTAGTGTAGACCATTTTCGGATACAGGGCTATATACAAATACTCTGCATCTCTTTTCATTAAAGCATCCATATCAGCGCACCCTTCAGTTTAAAGAACAAGGTTTGAATAACTCAATATCAAATTGCAATCATCTTAACTAATGTGCAGATGCTTGTCGACTGTACAGCCCTCAAAACACAAAACATCCTAACATAATAAGGCAATGAACACAATAAATAGAATATTCAATAAAATTAGAATATATTTGACTTGTACTCAAACTTCACTGGTAGTTTATATTGTCCAAATCCTTTGTTGAATTTTTAATAATCAAAGTCCAATATCATTAACACATCTAATATTACTCTATACTTTATATTCAATTTCCTTGCGACCAATTTTTGGATTTGTCTTAAAATAAAAGCATAAAATTGACTAAACTTCCATTTTGCAAAATAAAATACCAACTCTAATCTCAACATGTCCTTCTAAATGATAGTGGTTACACAACACATAATCCTAGGAAATCTGTTGATTTTCTGACGGTTGAGGTCATTTGAATTTGTTAATGTATTTACATTTATTCTCTCAATATAATGGTTTACCAATTTTAATAAATTTCTGAAATGCATTATGGTTAACATGCAACAAAGCCAATTAGAAAGCAAAGTTCAAGCAAAGTGCTGATCTATTAGCACAGTTCAAAATAAAACAATAAGTCGGCAGATCTAGTTTTAACAACGTGTTTATTTTCCTTACACATGTACAAGAGAGATTCAGGAATATACAAAGTTCTACTGCAAGGGTTAATTATATTTAGTTCTTGTTCTGAGAGGTAATATGTACTGCCTATGATTTAAATCAAATTGATAGATTCTGGAAAGTCATTTACAGAAAATACTTGAGGGAAGAATTCCACTGTGCTAGCCTCAATTATTCACATCTAGATCATCGCCCCAGTACAATTTCCAGGTACTCTGTATTTATCATTTGATTTCAACAGGTAAGCAAAAACAACAAGTCATATAAAATGGAATTTTAAAATAAAACTACTTTACAATGAAGATAACTTCATAAATAAAAATTGGAAGTCTTTAATGTCCTATCATTTTACAATGCTGTCAGCTAGACTCAGACCTCTCTCAACCTTTGAGGAAGCACTACAACTCATTTAAGGAACACATGCTATCTACACTATCTGACGCTACTCAGTTAAAGTTCAAACTATGCGTATAAAAATAAATTATTAAACTCATCTTTAGATTGAACTTTTGATTTTCTTTCAGATTGACAATTGAAATATCTGGTTTAATGTAACAATTTTTTTCAAAAATTGCTTTTACAGTTCACGATTACCTCCTAATATAATTTTTCCCCACAAACCAATTGCTCTCCCCCACCCTAGTGCAAAAACCTTGCCCTGTATGTTACAACAGCTAAATATATTTATACACAGCTGCCTGTTTTACACTACCACTCTCACAACAATTCTATTTGCAATCTGTATTTCACAGCCACCTGAGATGCAACTGTGAAGCACCTGCGTAACGTGAAAGTCCAAAGGAACACCTTCATTTGAATGACTGCTGATGTGAACTTATCAGCCGAGTTCTTTTATGATAACTTATTCAGTCTTGCATATTATTTACATGCTATTTGTTTAAATGCTACATACATTTACCTTTGGCACATCAGTTCGCCATTTGAAGACAAGACAAAGATATCCCAAATTTAACCATATAACAATTACAGCACAGAAGCAGGCCATCTCGGCCCTTCTACTCCGTGCCAAACAGTTACGTTCTCCCAGTCCCATCTACCTGCACTCAGACCATAACCCTCCATTCCCTTCCCGTCCATATACCTATCCAATTTATTTTTAAATGATAAAATCGAACCTGCCTCCACCACTTCCACTGGAAGCTCATTCCACACAGCTACTACTCTCTGAGTAAAGACGTTCCCCCTCATGTTACCCCTAAACTTTTGTCCCTTAATTCTCAAATCATGTCCTCGTTTGAATCTTCCCTACTCTCAATGGAAAAAGCTTATCCACGTCAACTCTGTCTATCCCTCTCATAATTTTAAAGACCTCTATCAAGTCCCCCCTTAATCTTCTGCGCTCCAAAGAATAAAGACCTATCTTGTTCAACCTTTCTCTGTAACTTAGGTGCTGAAACCCAGGCAACATTCTAGTAAATCTCCTCTGTACTCTCTCTATTTTGTTGACATCTTTCCTATAATTTGGCGGCCAAAATTGTACACCATACCCCAGAATTGGCCTCACCAATGCCTTGTACAATTTTAACATTACAGTACAGAAGTTGGGTTGTAATGTTAAAATTGTACAAGGCATTGGTGAGGCCAATTCTGGGGTATGGTGTACAATTTTGGTCGCCTAATTATAGGAAGGATGTCAACAAAATAGAGAGAGTACAGAGGAGATTTACTAGAATGTTGCCTGGGTTTCAGCACCCAAGTTACAGAGAAAGGTTGAACAAGATAGGTCTTTATTCTTTGGAGCGCAGAAGATTAAGGGGGGACTTGATAGAGGTCTTTAAAATTAGGAGAGGGATAGACAGGGTTGATGTTGAAATGTCGCTATCTCCTTCGCTCCTTAGATGCTGCTGCACCCGCTGAGTTTCTCCAGCCTTTTGTGTACACACCAAAAGCTTTCTTTACCACCCTATCTACATGAGATTCCACCTTCAGGGAACTATGCACAGTTATTCCTAGATCCCTCTGTTCAACTGCATTCCTCAATTCGCTACCATTTACTATGCACGTCCTATTTTGATTTGTCCTGCCAAGATGTAGCACCTCACACTTATCAGCATTAAACTCCATCTGCCATCTTTCAGCCCACTCTTCCAAATGGCCTAAATCTCACCGTAGACTTTGAAAATCTACTTCATTTTCCACAACACCACCTATTTTAGTATCATCTGCATACTTACTAATCCAATTTACCACACCATCATCCAGATCATTGATGCATATGACAAACATTTGTGCCTCTTCTTACAGATGTTATTTATGTAAGCTATATTAATTTCAACCTTTTAGTTTCAAGTAACAATTTCTAATCCATCATCTTGCACAAGATATTTCCAAAATCAAGTACCATGATATCTGCAGTTACTGCTACTACAGAGTAAAATGGTATCTTCACTTTTGATCGACTTGTAGGTGCTTAGCAGGAGGAGCTACTTCTGTGACTTCAATTATAAGGCTGAAGCACATAATCTAGTGCTACTTCACTACAATATTGCTGTAGGAATATTGCCACAATTATAGATTATTTCCTTTCTTAGCTACATTTCACTAATTAGAAGAAATGTTATACTGACTTACTGCACTAGTATGTTTTGTTGACGGTTGTGGGTTTTATAAATAATTAATCCCTCTGTTTTGGTTTCTCTCCCATCTCATCCAAGAAAAAGTTTAAGCATGGATCCAAGTGAAAAATTATCATGGCAGGATGTAATTGAACTGTGTATTGGAAGGGGAGATTTGTTTTCTCTCCATTTCTAAGAATTCTGTGATGCTGCTGAAATAATATGGAAAGTTTATCATTGCAAAGGAATAGAGGAACTTGAGTATGTTGGATTTTTGACAGGCCTTTTGTTTAATTTGTTACCTCTTATCTTTTAGATTTATTACGTCCAATTTGTGATCTGGTTGTGTTCAGTAACACTTGTTTAAATGTATATATTAATTTGACTGATGCAGACAAAGTTAGGGAGAAAATATGATGAGGTACAGTGCCCTTCATAATGTTTGGGACTAAGACCCATCATTTATTTATTTGCCTCTGTACTCCACAATTTGAGATTTGCAATAGAAAAAAAATCACATGTGGGCATTGTCAGATTTTAATAAAGGCCATTTTTATACATTTTAGTTTCACCATGTAGAAATTCCAGCAGTGTTTATACATAGACCCCCCATTTCAGGGCACCATAATGTTTGGGACACAGCAATGTCATATAAATTAAAGTAGTAATGTTTAGTATTTTGTTGCATATCCTTTGCATGCATTGACAGCTTGAAGTCTGCGATTCATGGACATCACCAGCTGCTGGGCGTCTTCTCTGGTAATGCTCTGCCAGGCCTGCATTGCAGCCATCTTTACCTTATGCTAGTTTTGGGGGCTAGTCCCCTTCAGTTTTCTATTCAGCATATAAAAGGCAGTCTCAATTAGGTTCAGATTGGGTGATTGACTTGGCCACTCAAGAATTTATCATTTTTTGGCTTTGAAAAACGCCTTTGTTCCTTTAGCAGTGTGTTTGGGATCATTGTCTTGCTGCAGAATGAACCGCCGGCCAATGAGATTTGAGGCATTTGTTTGAACTTGAGCAGATAGGATGTGTCTATACACTTCAGAATTCATTATGCTACTAGCGTCAGCAGTTGTATCATCAATGAAGGTAAGTGAGCCAGTACCTTCAGCAGCCATATATGCCCAGGTCATGACACCCCCACCACCGTGTTTCACAGATGAAGTGGTATGCTTTGGATCTTGGGCAGTTCCTTCTCTCCTTCATACTTTGCTCTTGCCATCACTCTGATATGTTAATCTTCGTCTCATCTGTCCACAAGACATTTTTCCAGAACTGTGGCTGTTCTTTTAAGTACTTCTTGGAAAACTGTAACCCGGCCATCCCATTTATGCGGCTAACCAGTGGTTTGCATCTTGCGGTATAGCCTCTGTATTTCTGTTTATGAAGTCTTCTGCAGACAGTGGTCATTGACAAATCCACACTATACTCCTAAAAAGTGTTTCTGATCTGTCGGACAGGTGTTTTGGGGTTTTTCTTTATTATAGAGAGAATTCTTCTGTCATCAGCTATGGAGGTCTTCCTTGGCCTGCCAGTCCATTTGCGATTAGTAAGCTCACCAGTATTCTCTTTCTTCTTAATGATGCTTCAAACAGTTGATTTTGGTAAGCCTAAGGTTCAGCTGCTGTCTCTTAGAGTTTTATTCTTGTATCTCAGTCTCATAATGGCTACTTTGACTTTCATTGGTAGAACCTTTATTGCTGTTTATCAACATGATGACAAAAGTTTCCAAAGGTGGTGGAAAGGCTGGAGGAAAGACTAGGTGCTGAGAGCTCTCTTATACCTGTATTAAGGAGGCAATTAAACACACTAGAGCAATTACAAACGCCTGTGAAGCCATGTGCCCCAAACATTATGATGACCTGAAATGGGGGGGGGGGGGGGGGGACGACTATGTATAAACACAGCTGTAATTTCTACATGGTGAAATCAAAATGTATAAAAATAATAAAATCTGACAATGTGTACTTTAGCCACATGTGATTTTTTTTAAATTACAAATCTCAAATTGTGGAGTACAGAGGCAAATAAATAAATGATGAGTCTTTGTCCCAAACATTATGGAGGGCACTGTATAAGGAAGGAATTGAAATAAGGGTCCATTTACTGAACGCACAAGAACAATAGTGCAGTAATTAAGAGAAGGTATGTTCACGATGGCAGGAGAGCGCAGAGATTTTCAGAGGTTTATTTGGTGGGGTGAAGTTGTAGAGATAGGTACAGCAGTGAAAGGATTTAGAAACTTTAAATTGAGGCACTGTAACACGGCATCAATGATCATAAGGTCATAAGGGATAGGACTAGAATTAGGCCATTCAGCCCATCAAGTCGACTGTCATTCAATCATGGCTGATCTATCTTTCTCTCCTAACCCCATTCTCCTGCCTTCTTCCCATAACCTCTGACACCTGTACTAATCAAGAAGCTGTAGATATTGCAGCTGACTTTTACTTTCTACAAAAAAAAACTCTGTATGTTTAATCTTACCTGGTAGATTGAGTATAAACCCAAAATTATTTTAGGCAAAGAGTAAAATCAAGGGGAAGGCAGTTCAATGGTTGGAGTCATTTGTCACATTAATGAAATAGTTATCATTACAGTCCCTGGAGGTCATTTACCCAGCCTCATGAAACTTCAACATTTGTTCCTCATTCTAATATTATAGCCTGACCATTTTGAGCTGCTTCATCAATGATCTTATTTCAATCATAAGATTTGGAGCAGAGCAGGTGTGGGAGGTGGTGCCGGGTAATCACTGAGCAATTGTGGCATCAGGAGCAGGCCAGAAGCTGGGTGTCCCGATATAAGTGAAACAGCAAACACCCCAAAGGCTTAGCACCAGCTCCCAAACATACTCTCCCCCTTGCCGGAATGACGTCAGCTCATTATGCCTAACACCATACCAGCCAAAGCAGTCTGTTTGATTGGTCCCCAACCTGCAGATTCATTCCCTCTGCTACAAATGCACAGTTGCTGCAGTGTGCATCATCTACAAAATGTCATGCTCACCTCAGTCAGCACCTCCTAAATATGTGACCTCTGCCACCACCGAGGACAAAAAACATCAGCCATATGTGCATAGATAGGAAAGATTTAGAGGGATATAGGCCAAATGTGGACAAATATGACAAGCTTAGATGGGACCTCTTGGTCGGCACGGATGTTGGGCTGAATCCATTTCCAGGCTGTATGACATAATGACTACAGATTGCCTTCATTGTCCCCAAGTCTCAATCCTGGAACTCCCTACCTAACACCCTAGGAGTTCCTTCAACAGAATTATGGCAGCAAGAAGATGATTCAGCACACAATCTCAAGGTCAATGAGAGATGAACATTCAACTGCCAGTATTGCCAGTTATGCACAGACCCTAAAAAGTGAATAAACAAGACGACAATAGACTTGACAGTTTATAAGGGCCAAACAGATTTCATATGAACCATTAGGCATTTATTTACATTATCACTAAATACTTTTGGAATAATCCTATTACAAATTTGTGGCCCTTTTCCTGGAATTTCACTTTATATTACTTACAAGAGGAAACTGCAAGCTATTGATCGACTGGTAGAATTTACAATTTATCTGGAAGCATCGATGCTTTGTTTGGGAACAACTCCATCCATGACCACAAGTAATATCAGCAAATTGTGGATGCTTTCCAGACCACCACACAAACTAACCTCCCTTCCATTGACTCCATTTACACCTCACACTGCCTTGGCAAGGACGAGTCGCACCCTGGCCACTTCCTCTTCTCCCATGGGGAAAAATATATAGAAGTGTGAAAATGCACACCTCCAGGTTCAGGGACAGTTTCTTCTCAGCTGTTATCAGGCAACTGAACTATCCTACCACAACCAGAGAGCAATCCTAAACTACTATCTGCCCCATTAGTGACTCTCGGACTATCTTTGATTGGACTTTGCTGACTTTATCTTGCACAAAACGTTATGCCTTATCACGTATCTGTACACTGTGAATGGCTCGATTGTAATCATGCATTCTTTCCGCTGACTGGTTCGCACACAAAAGCTTTTCACTGTACCTCGGTACACGTGACAATAAATGAAACTGAACTGAGTTTAGGAGATTCAGCAGGTATTTTTCCAAGTTGTACAGCTCCAAGTTCCTCAATTACATACCTTTAATCCATTGCCTACTTTGCACAAAATCCTTCTACATTTTACAAAGGAAAAATCTTTTGCTGAAACAAGATTCTAGTTGGACATATATTCTTTTAACAACCTCCCAACATTAATCTTGATTCTATTTTCACCGCTTACCAATTTTCCAACAAAACAGAAATAATAACTTTGTACAACTTTAGGTGATTTCATTTTAACTTAATTTTTTCAGATGAAAAAGTAAATCAATTTAATCTTTTCCCTCAAAACTATGATTTATCATTTCTGGCATTGTTTTCCTGAACTCTTACAGAACATGGTTCTAATATATTTTGAAATTCCTAAAAGTGCAGATGAATGCAATTGAGGCACATTTCTTCTATTAATAGAAAATATATTGCCAATATATTAAACAAAATTCTATTCACCATTTTTTCTGGCCCTTCTTGCTTTTTAAAATCTATCTAGATTCCAGATAGATCTATTCTTTCATTTGTAATAATTTCAACATTATATAAGCCTACATTTTCATTCAAATTTTGTCCAAACAATTCTGATAACTGTGGTAAAAGATCAGTCTCCTTTTCATTTTATTCAGAATATGTTATGCACTTGACCTTGATAGTAGCAAACACTGATCTCACTCCTTTCATACCAAGGCTAAATCATTTGGATAAATGAACATAAATAAAGCCTTGAATTCCTCAGGCATGCCATTCCCCATGTTATGCTAATTCACAAAAGCATCAAATTGCTGATATTAAGGTGCATGTATCATAGCTTTATACTTGCAGGCAAAAACAACATCATAGCTTAGAAAATGTCTGCATCTCAAGAGGCAACGTACACAGGCCGTATGTAGGTAGTCTCGTCCATACACACAAAGCTCCTCTCACAATAATACTTTAGTCCTATGAAGATCAAGGCAACGGCTCTATTAGATATACACCATGGGTCTTGCACGCTGTTTAATCATTGCACGTGACTACTGGTCTCTGTGTACATATTATATACCTGAAACAAACTTGCCACACATGACATACACAAAAAGTTTTGGACCAAATTCTTCTGCCTAGTGTACAAACTTGAGGGATGCCAGAAAAAGAAAAAAAGTAGGCCCTGGCGATTCATCAATCTAAAATGGCAACTGAGGTCTCATTACATTTTCTTGAGTTTACCACAAAATGCACAGCAAACTTTTTAACAAAATTAAACTGCTTATCGTGAACTCCTTTACTTAAAAGTATAAAGAAAATTTACACCCGACTGAATAATAATATTTCTGTATCTGTCTTAGTGCACTTGTCTATCCACTCACAATTAAATGTAAACTCTTGCAATTAAAAAAAATATTTTAATTTGAATATGGCTTAATACTATCTTCATTCCTAATGGAAACTGTAGTATTTTGAAATATTGATGTGCTGCAAATACTAATATAGTAATTTATCAACTATACTGAATTTAAATACAACATTCTAGATAGAGATGTTAGAATATTTTTGCAGTTCACCTGGCCTTAATTAACTGAAGCTGAAAGTAGTATCTTTCTGCCATCAATGCTAAATATTATACTTTGCTATTGACATTTTTAATATACAATCATTGGTTCACAGCATAACACCAGTAAATAAAAGTGTCAATTTTAAAACCAGATCAAAGAAATACATACAAAATTGGCTGCATTTCTTAGAGACCATAAATTTTTTACAGAAAATGTGAGTGCCACCTTTCAAATTACTTTACTTCAATAACAAGAGTT
Source organism: Raja brachyura (assembly GCA_963514005.1). The sequence goes on along the minus strand of OY740809.1, from coordinate 33,459,901 downwards.
TGGTTAAATCTGCCTTTGAAAGGGATTTAAAGTGTGAAATGTAAATGGCAAAATCTTCATTAATGTTGTATTGAAACTGGTTACAAATGACATGGCATCCCATAGCACAAACACAAATAGATATCTTCACAGGAAAGAGAGGATAACATTAATGATGTCATTCAATTCAGCGTAACAGAAATAAAAATGTCAGTACAGTTTAGTAAATGACAAACAAGAAATACAATTTGGACAGGGATTTTGTTAAAAAGAGAGGAATTTCAGAACAATGTAGAATTTAAAAAAAGTACAGCTCAAAAAAGAACAAGCTTTGAAAGGTTTCAGCTACAGCACCATTTCTTGGTCATATAAAGATAAGCCACCAAACTGCCATCACAAATACTAGTAGGAGTGACATTATGAAGGAAACACGAGGGCGATCAAGTGTTATCGAATAGGGGTGACAAGGTTTTGTTTTACTTTTGTCATCAGGCATCTGAATGGAAACCTTTTGAGAATTGTCTTCATTGCTTTCTTGTGCAAGCGCAGTCCCTGTGGTTTCCTGCTCTTCTTTTACCTCATCTTCTTCCTGTACTAACAGAGGCATTTTCTTTGTCTGCTTTTATGACAGAAGACCAAGAGAAGAAAAGAATTGAACAAATGCAAGATGGGAAAGTAAGTATGAAATTTAAAGAAAAGGTGTGCAAAGAGAAAAGAGACCAAAGGTGGCAAATGAGGGAAAAATATCAAAAGAATGTGGTGAAGACTTGGGTTTCGGGGATTTTCCTAGGTGGATATTTAAATTTGATCTTAAAAATTGATAAAAAATGATAGCAGGAGTGACATTTTAGAAAAAAAAGGAGGAAAGGAAAAACAAGAATAAAATATAAAATATTATAAACACTTGCATTCACTTGCATGTTTGGTAGCTTTTATTTTGGAAAAAGTATGGTCATTACTTCATGCAACCTTTAACCAGCCATGCACTGTTTAAAAGGCATTCATAAAGCTGCAGCATTGGGAAATCTTCAGAGTTAGTTTTTGGAACTGCAAGAATAGAAAAACTGATGTCTCTTGTCTAGCAACTAAAATAGAACTCAGCGCTGATGGGATCTGCTTGAGCAAATAAAATATCAGCATTCACAGGACAATTGTAACCAATTTACCTCTGGCCCACCAAGCTTCTTTACAGGATGCAATCCTGAAATTACCATGGCCTGTATGTGGATAAAGTTATTAGTTTTAGATACTATAAGATACAATTACCACATGCACTTTTGCTTTAGCAGCAACAAAGAGATGGGTTACTTATCATACACCTAATTAAAAGACAAATTCAAGATTAGTTTCTTAAATCTAACAGAGGAAACTACCAAGTTATAAGCAGCAATGTGACTGTGATGGTTTAGAAAGGTCCTTTTAAAGAAAGCAGGAGACAGATAATTGAGAGCATTTTAAAACAAATTGTGAAATCCAGATATTCTTTCAAGGCACAAAACCCCAACAGGAAATGTCTGTAGCAAACAGGAGAAATTAAAGGTAGTATTGTCATAGGAAAGGGCTTGTACATTTGCCAGGAATAGCAGTTGGCCTAGAGATTGGAAGCATTTTAGAACTCAAAGGTTGACCAGGAAACTGATAAGGTGGATAGTGTAAACTACTGAGAAGCATCTAAACTGACAGCAAGAACTTCAGTAGCTATGTAGAACTGAAAAGGCTAGAAAGTAAAAATGTGTGTACCCAACAGAGAGAACTTATAATGCCAATGAAACAGTTTCTGCCTTCACAGCATATACAAACATAACTGTTGAAAGAATCAAGGGACTGATTAAAATTGGCATTAGTTAAAACAAAAGTACTAGAGAAGTTGGTGGTAAATGAAAGCCGAGAAGCCCCAAGGATGATCTATATTCTATGGTTTTGAAAACCGTAACTAGGGTTTTCGGATGCATTGGCTATCATCATTCAAAATTCTACAGGTTCTGGAAGGGCCCCCACAGATTGGAGAGCAGCAAATGCGACTAGACTAGTTGAGGAAGGAGAGAAAAACAGGGAACTTATGACCAGTTAGCCTAAATGTCAGTTGTTGGAAAACTGGAATCAAAATGAAGCCACTAATAACAGAACACTGAGAAAGAAGAGTAAGATTGAGAGTCAAAATGGATTTATGATAGCAAAATCATTTGTGACTAATCTACTGGATAACTTTAAGGAGTTGATGTCGAATAATATGGGAATGATAAACTTAGATTTTCGGTAGGCTTTTAAGATGGTCCCACAGAAAGTTGGACCACAAGCAGATGGAATTGGAAGTAATGTAACATTAGTGAATGAGATCGGTTAATGCACAGGAAGCAAAGAATGGGAATCAATTGTCCTTTAACAGGTTGGCAGGGTGTGATCAGTGGCTTTCTGCAGGGAACCAAACATCATAATTCCAAACTAGATGATGGTACAAATATAGGTGCAGGATTATAGATGGGTTGAATGTGAACATAGCTGATTAAAAACCATGTAGAATATATTTTAGGTCATTCACGTTACTATAAAAAACCAAAAATGGTGACTGAATGACAGATGTTGATGTTCAGAAAAGAGTTGAGAACATAAGTCACGAAAAGCCAACAGGTAGATGAGGCATGCAGTTAGGAAAGCAAATGGCATATGACCATTTTTTACTAAATGGCTTTGAGTATAGGATTACAGTGGTGTCACTGCAAATATATAGAAAATGGGTAAAACTATACTTGGATTTCACCTGCTGAGGCCCTAAGCTGTATGAAATTTGAGGCCCTTTGCTAAAAATAATTCGGGTAAAAAATGATAAAATAAAAATATTTCAAAAAGTGAGGCCCCTGAGGGTGTGTGGCCCTAAGCTATAGTTTATTTAGCTTATAGGTAAGTCCAGCACTGGGTGCACTGCTCCAGTTCTAGCAATGATGAGTTGGCCCATGATGCCCAGTCTATTAAGATGTGACCCAATTTAAAATTGGAATTCTTATAGGGCACAACAGGCTAGATCTTTCCCCATGGTAGTGGAATCTAGAACCAAGGGTCACAATCTCACAATTATGGGTGGGATAACCAGGACTGAGATGAGAAGGAATTTGTTCACTCAGACGATGGTGATTTAAAAAAAAAAAATTGTCCATCTGGGATGGTTGCAGAGATTCAGCCATTACTTTCATTTAAAAGTGTTATTTATGGATATTAAGTAATTAAAGGACATGGGCACAATGCAGCCATGATCTTAATGAACAGGATCAAGCTCCTAATTCTTATGTCATTATCTCCATCAAATGTCAGAGTACAGCATGGAAACGTCCGCCTTTTTAAAAAATTATCCTCACGTTCCCATCAACTGCCCTCACCCACCACAGATTAATTTACTAAAGTACAATTTATAGTGACCTAACAACCCGCACATCTTTGGAATGCGCTAAGAAAGTATAACACACACAAAGGAAAGCAAGGAGGGAAAATGCAAATGGTAGAGGCACCAGAGGTGGAGCTGCGAATTAGCAACTCAATTACCTGCACCACTGTTCCGCCTGTATTATGTGGTTAATCATCTTAAATCAGAAAATAATTACATCACCCCAATTGTTATTTTGGCATGAATTTTGGAATTTAGATAGTTATGAAATGTCTGCCTCACAGCTTACAATGGTTTTAGATATTTTAAACAACATATTCATTGAATAAATTACAAAATAAATTAAATCTAATTAATAATGCTCTGTTATTGCTCCTTTTTAATCTTGTGGTGATTCTCACTCAAAAAGCAATTCCTGAGATTAAAAAATCTGGTTAATTTTCAACTGCAGCCAAAGTGAAAGAAGCCATGCTCAGGAAATAAGAGATTAGTTACTATGGGATTTCCTGAATAATGATGATGGCAGCAAAGGTTCCATTAATCTTTTTTGGGTTGGTTTCTAAGCAGGCAAACCTTATCAAAACATTTTATCGGATCAGGCTTTCAGATGATTAAAGGAAAACAATTCCACAAATGCATTCTTGGTGAAAGATCACTGCATGAAATTCTAGTTCCAAATCAGGTCCTCCCACAAAGAGAATGGAAAATCTGTTAAGAACAAGCGTGTAACTGTGTGGGCCTGGTTTCTGATTCAGCATACATTCAATTGTGACTAGTAGGTCCAAAAGGGAGTAACGTTATTTAACACTTTGCCTTGCAAACTCTCAGAAAATATCAGCAGCAGTAAAGGCATTATCCCCAGACAACCAAGCATGACTGGCACATAAGATACCGAGGGGAAAGAGGAAGGCTGCACAGAAGACACATCTGAACAATTATGCATTTTCATACCCCCTCACTGAGAGTCAGTCGGGTTCCTACATTGCCTGCCACAGCTAGTCTGATCCTTGCGTTGCCTGCAAATAGGATGATCATAGACGTAAATGTTCTCACAAGTTACCTTTTCCAATAATCTCCTTATGCGAACACAGACGAGCACCTTGGACTGCCTCCAGCAAGTAATGGAGTTGCCTTGCAAATTGTCCTCAGCAGAGTGACTCTTTAAATGGTAAATAAATGAAGAACGCAACACATTGTGCTCTGCATTTCTTTTTCTCTAGTGATAATTCAATTAAAGTTGATTTCTGGACCTGGGGCTTCCAAGCAGTTAAAACATATGCTGCACATCATTGGTGCACGTCTGATAATGGAAAACATTGGTTGTGCTACTGGAAGTGCCCACATCAATTTAGCAATTGACAGAATTTTAACCTGAAAACGATCATTAACATGATTTACTCTTGCTTTGGATCACAGTGCCAAAATAAAACAATAACCAATCCAATTTCTGAGCAGATGTATACGAATTAAAAGCATATTTCAAACTAGTAAAGGATAAGATTTCAAACATGGTAAATATTACAGGTGTAAATTTTGAACAAACTACACAAAAGAATATCTTAAAAGGTTAAACATTCAACAAGATTGTATAAGGACCACAATTTTTATTACCATCCATTCTTTCAAGCACCACTCAGTTCTAATCAATCACTGATGTAATATCTTAATCCCATCTGAATCAATTTAACAAGATCAATTGTTACTGCAGGCCCCTCACTCGAGAGGTTAAAAAACAAGATATGCAATGTATGCTGACTTACAAGCACTAAGATTTGAAAAGTTCTTGGAATTCAAAGTTTGATTTAAAATAACTTGAAAATACATCAAACAAGAATTTATATCACACCAGCATTTTGTGCCCATCTCAAGAATTTATATAAAATGTATACATGCCATTAAAGGACCTGCGAGAATACAGGTGGCCACTGCGTTACATTAATTAATGAGAGGGGAGAGGGGAGAGAGTTGCACTCCTAGAAAACAATCAATATTGTGATTCTCCATAAAATCAAAGTCTTGTTATCCGCATGTGCGTCAAGAAACCAGAATTAAAAAAAAAAAAAAATTACATTTACCTACTTTTTGTCTCCCACATAAATTCAAAGAGAGGGAACATTTGGATAGTGATTTATAAATTGAGGGAAGCAAATTTCCATTAGATCAACAGCTGTAACGCTGGTGTTGCCTGTATGTATTTTAATTATAAATACATTAAAACTGGTCAAGTAAGAAAGGTGGATACATTTTTTGGCCGGATTAAATGTAATATACCTATGGTGGCAGGCACTTTAGATAAGAGCTTCTTGAGGCAGCTGTGGAAATTATTTCATTTTCTAACTCCGGCAGTTTTCACCTCAAGTTCAGCCTGTCTCTTGTTTCGCTCCTGAACTATGAGAATGCAGGCCATTTGTTTTACAAATCTCTGCAAAAGGTTTGTTGTGTAATAGGATCAGGAACTCCACAGCCACTGGCCTACTGCACCATTTACTGAGATCATGACTGATTGGTGTTTCAACTCCATTTACCTGCCTCAAGTCAATTTTCAACTATCCAGTTCTGCTATAATGTGGGTTTACACAACGCAATTGATGAATTAGGGAATACTGTTTGTATTACAAGGGCTGAAATGTTTATAATGCAATTTTGATTGGGAACTAGACAACCACTTAAAAGTTACTTTGGACATAATGAGCAGAAAAACTGCATAATGGAAAAAAGAGTTGCAAGACCTTTACATACAATCTCACCACAGTATTCAGACGCCACCATTTCATAAAAACACAGCTACTAGATTCACCAGGGGAAGCCATTTAAATTGACAACGATCACTTCTATTGATACTTATACAATGATACTCCATTTAACAATGTAATACACAGCCTTTAGTATTTTTACAGTAAAATACACAGCCTTTAGTATTTTTATCTTATAGCAACAAAAATAAACTTAACTACTTTAAAAAAAACCCTCTACTTTTGAAAATCATGCAGGAAAAAATGTTGTCAGTGAATCTGAAACTTTCTAGCCCCTAACCACACTTTCCCCCATTGATACAATTGGTACTCTAATGCAATTTTCTATAACACAAGATTTCTTTGTAATACAACTATGATATAGCAGAACTACCTGTATACTTCAATAGTCCGTCTTAATTGACCCTGCACCCAGATCTTTTGGCAGAAAGAGTCCTACATTTCCAAGGCATTTGAAATTGAAAAAAAGTTGAAAGAGCTGTTTTCTGCATCTGGTTCTGCGATGTATTATTGCAAGAAAACTATATTTTAATGAAGGAACAAAATGTCATACATACTCGGGTAATAATTACAATTACAAACTTACTTCTTCTGTGCCGGCTTGAATTGGTCCGTTGACATTCATGGTCCTGAAAGGCGAGTGTGCCGAGAGGCGTTTATCCCATTCACTGGGGCGAGGCTCAGGTACAGACTCCATAAAGTTCCGCTTTAGTTCACTGATACTAGCATGATGTTTCATTATTTCATCCTGGGTTTTGTCGAGATCCTATTACAAAACAATTAAGGAAAGGAGAATGGTATTTTAAATTTCACTAATTTTTATTAAAAGTTAAAAGGTCTGTGCCATTCTGGTTAAAAGGACCATCATAAAATTAATTTGGTAATCGCCATGTTTGAGAGAAAGCAAGCAAATATTAGATATTTTACAAGTAAATTTAAAGATACATTTCTGTATCATTAGCTTTGTTATTCAAATTTAGTGCAGAATTTTATTGGAGCATAGTAGATGCATTCTATGTTTAACCACTTTTTTCCTTCTTCCCGAGGAGGATAGTCCCTTTAGTGAGGTTGAGCCTTGTGGTGACCCTCTAGTATCTTACCCAATCGGTCAATCTTCATGCATGAAGTTGAAAACTGGCTGTTGACAGACTATGTGTTTTGCTCGAGTATTCTAAACTGATCCCAAATCTATTCTCAGCCAATCCACCCACTTTCTAGTCAGGGTCATGGGTTGAATATTTTCCTAGCTCGGGGAGGTATTAAGGAATTTAAATTCTTCCCCCTCTCCCACCACTGTCACAAAAAGCAAATAAAAATTTGACTGACCATTTTAGTGTATACCTCCGCACAACGTCAAAGTCTTCAAGTAAACTGCTCACTAGTGAACACTCTGAAAATCAATGAATCAATATGGAAAGGAGAAAGCAACAAATCTTCCAAGCTGTATGGTGGGGTCATTACGCAGCTGTACCACAAATCCTACTTCTTTCAGCTGCCCTACTAACTTACCACAATGTTTGAACACAGGCACAGATGAAATGGAACACACACAATGCCAGAAGCAACAAAAAACATTATTTTTTCTTTATAAGCTTATGGATAGGAAGTTGGTAAAATAGTACATTGCAGCATAAAGAGACAGTGAAGAAGGAGCATTACATTTGTGTTTTATATGTCCAGAAATTGTAAATCATTTTATTTTACAAATCCTTTGTACAATTTTTTTTATCATTTTCAAATCTTTTAACTTTACCCTCCTGTTTTTGTGCAATAAGCATAATTCTGCTGGTCCATACGTAATTTTTGCTGCTATTTGTGCGAGAACATAAGAAACAAAAGTGGGAGTAGACTGTTGAACCTTTCAGGCCTCCTCCAACTTTTAAGTAGATCATGGCTGAATTTTTTCATCTCACGGTGACTTTTCTGCACTTTTCATCACTTGATTCCCTTTATGTAGAGGAGAGCCCAAAATAAGCTGCTGAATGTTTAAAAGGAAGCCTGACCTGAAAGTAATATTTTAACATATAAAAGTAAAACAAAGGTAATGGGAACATTGCTAAATACCAAGATCCAGAATCAGTCCCAATTAGACTATAGACAATAGGTGCAGGAGTAGGCCATTTGGTCCTTCGTGCCAGCACTGGCAATCAATGTAATCAAGGCTGATCTATGGTAGATTCTAGGGTTGAATTCTATGGTTGATGCTGAAATTGACATGAGAGTAGATTATTTATTGTGTACATTTTCAATGTAATGATCCATGATGAATCGACTAGTCTTTATCAGAATGCTTCAAGAAGTCTTGTCTTATGGGAACTTAGATGCAAATCAGGTGATTAGATTTAGAAAGTACAGCTTTCATGATTAAGTCTGAATGTATGGAAAAAAAACTGATGAGGTAATAAAACACCATGATTCCAGTTCCTATTCCCAGTTTGTAGTGAATTGACAGAATTCAGCACAATTTTAAGTTTAAAAAAAATCAAAAGGTCTCCAATCTTTTATCACTATTCATAATACCTCCTTCAAAGAGCCCAATCTGAACACTAAATAAAGAGATCTAGGTATAGCTGCACTGATGTGGAATATAGAGTAGCTATCTCCACACATTTAAAAAGCACAATCTGCAGGAGAATGGCTCAAGGAAATGATTATCAGGGTATTATTGTCACGTGTAAAGAGATACAATGAAAAATATTGTTACTGAATGTAAGTGAATGTAATCAGGAGAAATAATGTTTATAAGGACGTATATAAAAGGTATTTGCAAAAACCTTGTTATACTATTGATGGAAAAATACACCAGTTAAGAATACACATAATTGAGGAATTTACCTTAGTGCACAAAAGAGGGTGCTGTTCTGCATATTTTCTTTCAACTCTCTCACACTACATTGCCATTGTACAATGATTACACATGTTTTCCGTATCTTAGTTGCCTCACTAAAACACTTTTCTGTGCAACTCTTCAGAACAGGTAATGTCTTTTCATCTATTTTCTAAAATAATCAGTCTCCCTACATGGTACAGCTGTCTTACCGCTTCCTCATAGCTCCGGTAACCCAAGACTGATTCTGAGCTCTGATGTGGTTTGTGTGGAGTTTGCCTGGTTCTGCCTGTGACCTCATGGGTTTCCTCCACTACTTTCGTTTCCTCCCATATCACAAAGATGTGCTGTTTGGGGGTTAAATGTCTGGTGTATGTGGCTAGTGGAAAAATTGAGGGGGTGTCAATGCCCCCCTGTGAGAATACTTGTATGTGGAGGAATTGATTGGTTTCTCTGAGGGATAAAGTAGACTCAATGAGCCAAATGGCATCTTCTGTATTATAATGAGATGTGAAATATGAAGCTCAAAGTCTCATTAGCATTTACTATTTCTAGGAAATAACTTGAAAGATGTAGAATTTCAAATTATTCTTCTTTACATATAAATTCAAGATATCTAATGTTCAAATTATCATCTTCATAAGCTTTTTCCAAAGGTGGAGATGTGAAAGGCTAGATGGCATAGCTTTAAGATGAGAAGGATAAAGTTTAAAGGAGGGACAAAGTTTAAAGATGCGTGGGGGCTAGTTTTTACACACAGAGAGTGATGGGTGTCTGGAATGAGCTGCCAGGGGTGGCGATGGAGGCAGATACCATAGTGGCATTTAAGAGGCTTTTGGATAGGTACATGGATATGCACGGAATGAAAGGATATAGATCACGTGCAGGTGGAGAGGATTAATTTAACTTGGCCTCATGTTCAACTGTACTGTTATTGTTCTCTACATGGCAAGAGAGGAGAACAACAACCATGGAATAAAATGCACAGGTCAAACATAAGTGAGTCTTCTGTAGATACCATACATTTTATGTAGTTAGCAAAAAATAGTTTTAACTCAAAAGGAGATAAGGTAATATTATGCTTCTGATGTTTTCTCCTCATTTATTTGTTCAGGGAACAAATACACCACTGACAATGCTGGCAATTATTATCCTTCCGTAATTGCTCCTGTATGGAGGAAGTAGTTGAGTCAACTGCACTGCTGGATCTGGGGGTTACATAGAGGCCAAATAGGGTAATGATGCCGGATTTCCTTTCCTGAAGGACATTATGATATTCCAGTAGATTAATTTCTTTAGAAATAATTCTAGATTAATTAATTTCCTGAATATAAATTTCTCAGCTGCAATGGTAGGATTCAAATTTGTGTCACTTGATCAGTAGTCCCCTCCCTTCACCACCTCCAGTTTAAATTCCAGTTGGAATATTTTGGAGGACCAAGTAACCAAGTCCAGAACTATGATGGCTCATTCAGTAACTGATGTTATTTACCCAAATGGAACACTGTCTTTAAGCCAAAATGCATCATTGTGGTTTCAAGAATCACCATAATGTGAGCAGTGAATCTTTCTTTCATTTCTATAGTCACAGAAATAAATACATTGCATGCAACATCACCAGAGCAGCTTTGCACTGGTTCCAAAATAGTTATCTTTTTGTTCAATTGATCTAACTACACACTTACAAAATGGATCATCTTAATAGACCACTTCCCATCCATAATTTCAAGCAGCTTAAAGAAAAAAAAAAAGCACGAACATGCCCATGCTTGCTTATAAAGAAAGAAATAGGGCTTTTATTAACAAAAACATAATAATGTATGCGTCTTGGTTCACATGCAGCACATGCAAAACTGCATTAAAGCAGCCAAAGAATGAATGCAGAACTGTAGGCTAAAGACAACTTGATGGTAACAAGCTTTCAGTTCATACAAACCTCCAACATTAAATTGCTATGCCTGACATAAATGTTTTCACCCTCAATTTTCTTTGATCTCTTCTGCGAAATGAAAGAAGGGAAAAAAGAAAAGCACAAAAATTAAAATGTTGTTCTTGTGGCATTGCAAAGTAGCAAATAAAAAGTGTCCAAAAAAACTTCCATTAGCGCAGCAGAATCTATACGGGATGATCATGGAACCACAAGAACACTCTCAGATTTGATCAAAAAAGAAAAAAGCAGAATGTTGCAATTCATTATTGATGAACAAACGTAACGCTATAAACCAAAGGAAACAATTGTGGAAACAAGGACAAAGACCGAGCTACAAAAACGCCAATAATGCTAACCTTGCGCATTTTAACGACTTCTTCTCCTTCAGGCTTTTGCTGTATAAATGTTGTGGAAAGAGATGAAATTTAGTGAGCCATGTCCTCATGACTTCCAAAGATTTTAAAATGATCTAATACTCAAACTGGTTTTCATTCCAATTCAGAAACAAACCTGTAATTTATCATTTGCTGTGGTAGGAATTGGAGTGGTTTCAGTTTGCTGCGCAGGGGCCTAGGTCATCAGAAATAAAAAAGGAAATACTCATAATTAATTTTATTTTCAGGAATCTAATTTTACATATTAAAATGTTTCAAATCTGGGTTGAGTGAAATTTTACATTTCGAAACTTTCATTCATTAGCAGGTTAAGTGTTCCATTTTCAATTGATCTAATTTGATCTGTTGACAATAGATATGTTCCAACTAATTTTTCAAATTAAACTGACAGTTTTCAATAGAAATGAATTCACTTCTGCACATACATGAGACTGCAGGAATCAGAGTTAAAGGGTCTGTCCCACTGTACGAGGTAATTCAAGAGTTCTCCCGAGTTTCCCCTGATTCGAACTTGGAGAATTGCGGTAATAGCCGCTCGTAGGTACTCGGGGCTCTCGTGGACATTTTTCAACATGTTGAAAAAACTTCACGAGCTTACCGCGTTTCCCAAGTACCTGCCCTTAGTGTTACGAGCAGCTAAGAGACGGCCTGAGCTCCGACATACTCGCTACGCACATTCTACATACTTACCACGAGTTAGATTTTTCTTAAAACTCGGGAGAGCTCTTGGGTAAACTCGTACAGTGGGACAGGCCCTTTACAAACCATCTACAGGAAGAACTCAGCATGTAGAACAGGATTCATGGAGAGAAGTGGGCGGTCAGCTTTTCAGATTGGGACCCTATATCTGGACAATCCAGATGAAGGCTTCCGACCTGAAATGTCGACTGTTCATTTCCCTCCAGGGATGCTGCTCAACGCGTTCACTCCTCCCACTCCAAACCAAGTTCCTCCAGCAGATTGGTTCCTTCTGCTTATCCTTCATAAATATCTGTAAACCTTGATGTACACAACTGCATCCGATATCAATAAACTTCAACAAATCAAAACAACAACCTTATGTATTCCTGTGAATACACTGCAGTAAAAAGGTAGCATCTGCTGTTTCTTTTATAAAAGCAAAAAAATTAAGCAATACATTGAGCAAATGTGGCTCTTCCCGCTCATCAGTTACTGTTCCATATCAAAGGCAGTACATGTTCAAACAGATAAAGCACGTTATCAGTTTGACACTCAACTACCAATATCCATAATGAATAAATAATTAGAAAAAAATATTTGCACATAACCATAACAAATCTGGTGGAGGTTTGTGTACCATTTTGATCGTATAAGTAAGGAACAGAATTAGGTTATTTGGCCCATTGAGTCTGCCCCGCCATTTGATCAAGGCGGATTTATTTTTCCCTCTCAAACCCATTCTCCTCGTAACCTTTTATACTCTTACTAATAGAGAACAATTAATTGGGCTACACTTTCAAAATAGCCAATGACGGCCACCACAGTAGTCTGTGGCAATGAATTCCATAGATTCACCAAGCTCTGGCTAAAGAAATTCCTCATCATTCTGGGTGGCACATTGGCGCAGCGATAGAGCTGCGGCCATACAACAGTGGAGAACCGGGTTTGATCCTGACTGTGGGTGCTGCCTGTACAGAGATTGCACATTTTCCCTATGACCTCGTGTGTTTTCTTCGGATACTCTGACGTTGTGCCCCCCTGGTCTCAGACCCTCCCACTACAGGAAACATCTGCTCCACACCCATTCTACCTAGGCTTTTATTATTCTATAGGTCTCAATGAAATCTCCCCCCCCCCACCAAACTGCAGCGAGTACAGGCCCAGAGTTATTAAATGCTTCTCAAATGCTAACCCAATCAACCCTGGAATTTTCAAACAGATTACTAGGTTTAATTTAAGGATGCACTTTCAATTCTTCCTTGACAAGTTTATATCGCAAAGAGAATAATAAAGTTGACCTGTTAAGTGATCATTGAGCTCACATTTTTAGTCCTTTCATTTGGCAAAGAAAACATGAATTATTCTTTCTTAATTAAAAACACACATCTAGAATGCAAATTGGTTAAAATACCGCAGAAAGCTGCTAAACCGTACCAGATAATGAAACCTGTGCTTGGACTAGATTCTGGACGATTTAATTACTAAAACGGTTTGACGTATAGATTTGTAGGCTAATTGACTGGGTGTAAGTGCAAAATGTGTCGTGTGTCGTGTGTCGTGTGTCGTGTGTGTGTGTGTGTGTGTTCAAGGCATACCATAACTTCTTGGGCTGGTTCAGATCTTCTGTCAACCAGACGTTCTTCTTGTTTTATTTTACCCTTTGCTTCCTGCTCAACTGCATTTGATTCAGTCACTCTTGTTGTATCAATTGTGGGGGGGCTACTGACTTCCACCGAATGACTCTGAGATATTGTTGGCACAGAAGTGGTAACTGGTCTTGGACTTCTGTCTGGAGTCACAACTACCGCAGCTGTAATGAAATGCATCAAAGTCACTCACTGGTAATATGAAACATTATATTAACAAAGTATTCGGTACATTTCCATTTCCTAATTGCAGAACAATGCAAAAATGTCCAAACACATTAAGAGATTCTCAGTGAATGTAAACAGGAAACCAAATACAAGATGAGCATAAACATTTTAATTGTATAATCTGTTGTCAACAATGACATGATTAAAATGTAACTCGAGTAAGTTTCCTACCCTACTTAAAATTTCAAAATTATGCAGGATGCAAAATATCTACACTAATAATTCAAAATAACTTGATTTTCTTGCCCTATTGTAAACTTTAGTTTCTCATGTCATTTTGAGGATAAAATAGATGAATAAAGCACAACGTGGAGAGATTTAATAAGCTTGCTCTTTATGAGCCCCATTTCAGTTTCTCTTCACATTTCTGGGTCAACAAGGGTGAAAGCACATTTCTGCTTTCATCTTGCAAAATTAAGACATTTCTGTTGAAAAGTGCATTTTACAATTTATGTACAAAGTAAACATTGGATTGTAAAGAGTGGTGCAAGGAAAGTCATTAAAATCGTAACCAGACTAAGTGGGACCTGTTGGGTCCCATTTTCACATGGGTGGGCTGGTCCCCCAACGCAATATTCCATGTCTCAACCAATTCCAATAGTGGGTGGGGGGGGGGGGGGGGGTAGGGGGGGCTTTTTGGACAACTAATATGAGTGTTGTGGGCAGAAGGGACTGGTTTCCAGAGGGCTAGTATGGACATTGTGGGCCGAATGGATTCCTTGACTCACAGTTCAGTCACTTGCGGCTGGTGGACGCAGTTCACTCACGGCTGGTGGACTCGTAGTTCACTCACGGCTGGTGGACTCACAGTTCACTCAGTCACGGCTGGTGGACTCACAGTTCACTCACTCAAGGCTGGTGGACTCACAGTTCACTCACTCAAGGCTGGTGGAATCACTGTTCAGTCACTCACGGCTGGTGGACTCATCCATCATACACACACACACACCCTCCATTACACACACACCCTCCATCACACACACACACCCTCCATCTCACACACACACACACTCATCTGGGACATATGACAGTAGAACTCGTAATTATACTCACGCCCTACTTCTGGACTGAGCGCGACCCTCCGGGACTGAGCGCGGCCCTCCGGGACTGAGCGCGGCCCTCCGGGACTGAGCGCGACCCTCCGGGACTGAGCGCGACCCTCCGGGACTGAGCGCGACCCTCCGGGACTGAGCGCGACCCTCCGGGACTGAGCGCGACCCTCCGGGACTGAGCGCGACCCTCCGGGACTGAGCGCGACCCTCCGGGACTGAGCGCGACCCTCCGGGACTGAGCGCGACCCTCCGGGACTGAGCGCGACCCTCCGGGACTGAGCGCGACCCTCCGGGACTGAGCGCGACCCTCCGGGACTGAGCGCGACCCTCCGGGACTGAGCGCGACCCTCCGGGACTGAGCGCGACCCTCCGGGACTGAGCGCGACCCTCCGGGACTCAGCCATGGCTTGTAGACTCACAGTTCAGTCACTCAAGGCTTGCAGACTCACAGTTCACTCAGCATGGCTATTGACTCACAGTCCTGGACTCAACTCTCTCACGACTTCCGGGCTGACTGACACACGCCCCGCCTCTGGGGCTTTTTTCTCCTCACCCCCGGAAGGAGCGTTACCTTCGTGGTGCGACAGGCGAGAAGACCAATCTGCTGATCTCACGATTTTTTTAACTTTCATAACTTTTCTATTATTTCACCGATCAGAACAAAACTTGGTGCTCTTGGATGAGAGGACGGCGAGTAAGGTGGCGAAAAAAATCCTAGGGATATAGGGTAGCGTTTTTGTGCAAATTTAATTTTAGTAATAGTATAGAAGATAGATGATGGAACAAAAGCTGCTGACAAAGTGGCTGACGACACTTGTATCCAGGAACTGCCCTCAAAAAACATTTGTCGCAATGTCCAGGGGCTTGGCTGATTTGGCATCAGTAGGTAGATGATACTTCAGCCAGTGGATAGTGTTTCTCTTCACACAACCCACTTCTGTTAATTTTAATTTTATGAAGGTTCTTGGACATCCTGTTGTCAAGGCAGTCATTCTGATAACACCTCTAGAATTCATCTCTTTTGTCTGCCTATGGACAAAGGCTAATGAGACCATCAATTTCTAGATGAAAACAACCTGAAGATCTCTGATCTCACAGGCTGCACAGTGGCACAACGGTAGAGTTGATGCATTACAGCACCAGAGACCTGGGCTCGATCCTGACTACGGGTGCTGTATGTATGAAGTTTGTACTTTTTCCACTGTGACCATGTCAATTTTCTCTGGGTGCTCCAGTCTCCTCCCACACTCCAAAAACATTGGGTCCCTCAGTGGGCCGAAGGGCCTGTTTCTGTGCCGTATCTAAAGTTTCACCTCCCTTGATACTGACTTGAGGAAAATATTTCCTGTGTGTTGTCCATAGTAAGCTGTCCTCCCTTTCTAAAGCTGAAAGTGATGCCTGCGAAGGGCAAACAAACTGTAGAAGCAAGACATCCAAAAACAAGACACAGAACACTAAGGTCAGGCAGCATCTGTTGGGAGAGAAACAGAAATGATGTTGATCACTTTTCAGTAGCTCATCAGATGAAAGGTTATTGACCTGAAACATTGACTTTGTTTCCTGCTCCACTGGTGCTGCCTGACCTGCTGAATGTTTCCAGCAATTTCCGTTTTGGTGACTTGGCTCCTGTACATTTTTTAAATATTTGAATATTTAAAAATATAGAGACAACATCTGAGTAAGCATAGTGAGGTTCCACCACAGCTAACTGATCAATGCCTTCTTTGGAAACGTTGGGACAGACTCTACAATTCCTTCAGGAGGACAATGGTGTGTGGCAGCATCTTGCACTAAACACGTAGTGACTAAACCCCTCAATGGACTCTCATACATATATGCTGAAAATGTGGATGTGTACATTTATTTTCATGTCAAAAGCTTTGTTAATCATTCAAAAACAACCACAAAAGTACTCATTACCTTGTATTGAAGAAAACAGCTGCTATTGATAAATCATTCTTATAAGAGCATTTGATTTGGATTACTATTTAATCCACACTGAGTTCATTAGATTGCAAAATCTTTCACAGCACCAAAAGCGAGTGGTTAAAAATAATCATTTATCTCTAGTTTAAGTTCTAATCATCATGTTTAGAAAATAAAATCACTACATCAACAGAAGAACTTTGGATGGTCAGTGCAACAAATTGCTTGTTGAAAAGGATAGGGTGAAGAAACAGGAGCACCACAGAGCTTCAAGCCAACAAACCAGTACCTGGCTGCTCTTTGGGTGCTTCAATACATCTGTGCTCAGGATCCTCGTCCACTGGTAATTCAATGCAAGTTTTTGGAAACTTGCGTTTAGCTGGAGAGAATGTGTACATTTTACCATTTTACATGCACACATGGTTAGCACAAATATAACATTTACAGTTCCTTTTATTCGAAAATCATGTTTTCTCTTATTGAAGGCAATAGACAATAGGTGCAGGAATAGGCCATTCGGCCATTCAAGCCAGCACCTTCATTCAATGTGATCATGGCTGATTATCCCCAATCAGTACCCCATGCCTGCCCTCTCCCCATATCCCGACTCCGCTATTTTTAAGAGCCCTATCTAGCTCTCTCTTGAAAGCACCCAGAGAACCTGCCTCCACCACCCTCTGAGGCAGAGAATTCCACAGACTCACCACTCTCTGTGAGAAAAAGTGTTTCCTCGTCTCCGTTCTAAATGGCTTACTATTTATTCTTAAACTGTGGCCCCTGGTTCTGGACTCCTGCCTCCAGCGTGTCCAAACCCTTAACAATCTTATACGTTTCAATGAGAAGAAAACTTTAAAAAATAATTTAAACTTTATTAGCATATCGTGGATTTGAAAAGTTCCAAGGGAAATCATTAATTTCTGGAAAGGAAAATGCTGCTTTAGGATTGCAATAGATGAAGAATTACATTTCATAAAACACGGATATATCTCCAACAATGCATAATCTATTGAACACTCCATTCTTTCTCAACTTTTCCTCCTCTTTTTTGTTTTCTCTCTCTATTAATTTCTATCTTTATAAAAATTGGAAAAAATATATAGAAATACAATTACTATGCAATTGTTAATATAAATAATATTGATAATGTATGTCTACAACAAACAAAATGCTTTTTATTATGTAGTTACTTCTAATTTAAAAAAATTAACAAAAAAGGATTGCAATTGCAAATGTCCAAAAACACAAAATATATTGCAAATACTAAAAAACAGAAACTTCTCAGCAGATCAGGCAGCATCTGAGGGAGGGGAATGCGTTATGTTTCAGGTGAATAATGAAAGGATGCAACAAACATGAACAGAGCAAGCTATCACACAGCTTGAGCTTGCTCTGCCATTCATCAAGATCATGTTTGATCTTCTACCTCGGCACCATTTTCCAGTACTTTTCCCCATAGCCCCTTATTCCCTTAATGCCCAGTGATCTGTTTTCAATGAACACTATTAGTGAGCTCCACCGCTTTTCCAGGCAGAGAATTCCAAAGATTCACCATTCTGGAAGTAGAAATTTCTTCTCATCCGCCTTAAACTGCCAATTCTTATTCTGATACGGCACTCCTCAGCACAGGAAACATTCTTCCTCTATTAAGCCAGTCAAAGCCTTTAGAGCAGAGGTGCAGAACCTGGTGGACTGGTGCTCACGTAACAACTTGTCACTAAACACCTCCAAGACCAAGGAGCTGATTATCGACTTCAGGAGGTCACAGAATGGGGAATACGCCCCAATCTCCATCTACGGGGACAGTGTGGAGAGAATGTTCAGCTTTAATTTCTGGGCACTCACATCTCAGAGGACCTCACATGGTCCACCAACACCGCTGCGCTGGTCAAAAAGGCACAGCAACGACCGTTCTTCTTGAGAACATTGAAAAGGACTGGTCTGGCCCAACAGCTGCTGACAACCTTCTACCGCTGCACGGCAGATAGCAATCTGACGTATGGCATCTCTGTGTAGTATCTCAGCTGCACGGAGGCAGAGAGTGGAGCTCTTCAGCGAGTCGTCCACAGAGCGTAGAAGATTATTGGGACACCGCTACCAGCCTTGGAGGGCATCTACCACACACGGTGCCTCAGGAAGGCAGTCAGCATTCATAAAGATTCCTCACACCCTTGCAATGGGCTGTTCAAACTACTTCCTTCCGGCAGACGTTACAAGGCCTTCGACGCCCGCACCTCCAAACTCAGGAACAGCTTCATTCCCAGAGCTATAGCGGTCTGGACGGCCTGCTGAGTGCCCCCCCACCCCCCCCCCCCCCCCATGGACTGTCTCCCCCGGATGGTCACGCTGCACAGACACATCTGCACTTTAGTCTGTTCTGACTGTTTTAATGTTTTAATGTTCTTTTTACAAACCATGTTCTCGGGGTATCTAAACCGAAATTTTATTAGTTATTTAAGTTATGACATCGGATGGAAGCTGCACACCCAAATCTCGTTGCACTTATGTGCAATGACAATAAAATGTATGATTATATTATTACTGTTATTAATCATTTACTCCAATTTCCTCTGCAAAAGAATTTCCTCCAATTCTTGTGCATTCGATAGAATGAATTCCAATCTACTCAATCATGCAGCAAACCTGCCAACCCTGCCATCAGGTTGGTTGGTGCTGTGCCTCTTTAATGGCAAGTCAAATCTCCCTTGGGTGACCTCACGGCTATACTTCAAGAGTGGGTTTATGAAGGCCCAAGATAATTGGAATAAAACACCTTTACTTCCATAATTAAACCATTTTGTGATAATGGCTACCATAACATTTACTATCTTAGTCACTTGCTACAAGGGTAACCATATAGAGACACAAAATCTTTAAGGATGTTGATAAAGTGAATATTCATTGTCACTTCTACAGGATAGAAAGAGACTAATACTGTAGAGCAAAGGTTTAATGTGAGAAGGAAAAGATGTTAAAAGGGACCCATGGGGCAACCTTTTCCATACAAGCTGCCAGAGAAAGTGGTAGCTGCAGTCATAATGATGACATTTAAAAGGCACTGACAGGTGTGACGACAGAACAGGTTTGGGGGCATGTGGGGCAGAAGCAGGCAAATGGGACAACCTTGGCTCGACATCTTGCTCGGCACGGACAAGTTGTGCCAAAGAGCATGTTTTGGCACTGAATAGCTCTGACTGCCAGGACCATTTGCAGTTTCTAATGGCAAGGGAAACCAAATCAAATTAACTATATGTATTTAATATCCCGAAGAGATATTTTCCTTTTAGAATGCAAAAAGGCAGGAAAGAACATAATGAGCGGAATTTTCCCAACTAAAGATAATAATAATGTAATATCCAGCAAATAAAACAAGATTTTAGCACCAGTCATTTCCTAGGTTTCAACAAGTTGTTGAACAACTACATTTTCACACATAGTACTTATTACATATGTTAAAAAGTCAATTGCTACCCTTATCTAATAGATACTGTAGCTTTCTGGGAAACATAGTAACTGCAGAAATGATTTGAATGTTCGATCTCTATTGAAAGCAATATAATTTGATAAAACAAAATAGGCATCAACTTGCTCTGGCTATCTTCAGTAGTTTCAATTAAAAAAAACCTGAACATTACATTGGTAATAGGTGTTGTTACCCTATAGTTTCAACGATACTGTGCAAGTAAGGATGTTTTATTTAAAATCCCATATAAAAAGTTACCTCCATCGAGGCTTCTGGATGCCCGCTTGCTTGCAGTACGCTCAAAGCGGGGAGCTGGTCTGTCAATTAGGGCGCTTGCTTCCCTGGTCTGTGCTTGTGTTCGACCGCTGTAACGAAATTTGGAACCCAGGGACAAGAACTTGCTTTTTGCCGAGGATTCGGGAGTTGTTAACCTACTGGGGGAAACGTCAAGTTAAACAGCGTAGGCAGGCAAGGCATACAATAATACTTTAATATTTTTCTCTTTATTTTGGAGGCAGAAAAAAATTGAAACACTGTCAAAAAAATCTTTCTGGGTACTTTAGGCTTAAAGTTTGCTTTTGTTTTCCTGGCCATGCAAAGAACTCATATGCACAACGAAGGAACTTTAGTTCATGCTGGTGCAGCGGTTGAGTTGCTGTCTTACAGCACTTTAGCGTCGGAGACCCGTTCGTTCCCGACTACGGGTGCTGTCTGTACGGAGTTTGTACGTTCTCCCCGTGACCGCGTGGGTTTTCTCCGAGATCTTCAGTTTCCTCCCACACTCCAAAGACGTACAGGTATGTAGGTTAATTGGCTTGGTGTATGTGTAAATTGTACCTAGTGTGTAGGATGGTGTTAATGTGCGGGGATTGCTGGGCGATGTGGACTCGGTGGGCCAAAGGGCCTGATTCCGCGCTGTATCTCTAAACTAAACTATATTAATTATTCAATTAAAGTCTTTTATGGGATAGCTTTTAGGTTTTTCAACTTGAATTACCGACAGGCCGAACTTATAGGCGATTGCAAATGGGGAGATCATAATATTAATGTTAAATGTTTGAATCAATAAACATTGACAGCAAATTATTCTTTACTCCTCCAGCTGGTTGTGTTAGATACATACCTGAAAAATGTATGATTTTCCACGCATACTTTCCACAATTTTTTGGCAGCACGGTAATTGGCCAGCTTAAACCCAATAGTGCTTTCACACTGATCCTGAAAAATGAATGCAGAACAGATAAATAATTTCATCAATACTAACTTGCACAAAGTGTTCGAGTAACTCAGCAGGTCAAGCAGCATCCCTGGAGAACATGGATGGGTGACATTTCGGATCGAGACCCTACTTCAGGTCTGAGGAAGGTTCCCGACACCAAACGTGGTCTGAAAAAGAGTTCTGAACCGAAGCATCGCCTATCCACATTAGAAACATAGAATATAGGTGCAGGAGTAGACTATTCGGTCTTTCGAGCCAGCACCACCATTCAACATGATCATGGCTGATCTTCCAGAACGAGTTCACTAGGGATGCAGCCCAACACGCCGATTACTCCAGCACTGCCTTGTTTTGTAAACAAGCATCTGCAGTTCCTGGTTTCAACACAAACTTGCAGCTATTTTTTTTTTTTTTAAACGTTACAAGAATCGCTGTAGCTTGCAATACTGGAAATTGAAGTCACATGGTTGCTAAAGCACTGAGAATACTACCCATCTTTTGGATTTTGTGCTTAATTAGTACTACAGAAATATAATGGATCACATTTAATCATCAATGACAAAGATACACCTTACTTGTCAATGACAGCAGCCGGATGGGTACACCGTCCACCCTTAATTTTCATTTCCTTTACCATCAGCACACTTTGGCTGCAGTGTGCATGATCTATAAAATGTATTCATATAAAAATGAATCCATGTCATTCCGCCTTCCCCCCCAAACACACGCCCATGACCTGCCACACCTTGATAGTGAAAGACATGAGTATATGGAAATGCAACCACCTGACGAATACTCTTTAAGTTACACACCATTCGGATTTGGGAATATATCTCCATGAATCCTCAAACCTCTTACTCAGCAGCATGGTGGCTTGCAGTTCTGCTTCATACTTTTTTACAATTAAAAATCTATCTCCTTTCTACAGAAGTCATCCTCGCCCATAATTGATTGATTAAAAGATACAGTATGGAAACAGGCCCTTTGGCCCAATGAGTCTGCTCTGACCAGTGATCACCTGCTCACACTAGTTCTATTTTATCCCACACAATAAGGGAAATATACACCAAGGCCAATTCTAACCTACACACCTGCACTACTTTGGGATGTGGGAGGAAGCCGGAGCACACAGAGGAAATCCACGCATTCTTGGGAAGAACACTCCACCACCAAACAAACAACATCTGAGGTCAGGACCGAACCCAGGTCTTGGACATTGAGACATCAGCTTCACCATCTGCACCACTGTGCCATCCTCCACAGGAGATATTTGTTTTATTCCAACTAACCAACTTGTTTTCTTATTTTTCTATTTCTAAACAAGTCTTCAATCTGAAACACTAAGTCTTTCCACCAAGGCGGTCTGACCTGCATTTTTTACTTTTATTTTACCCAAGAATAATATCCTAAAACAGGAAGGATTAAAACGTAGGTGGCACTGGGTTAAACACAATACCAGAGATATTACTGCTTTCACGAGAACATAGTATAGGGCAAATCAGAAAGGGAAAAAAAACTTAATGAGATCTAACAACAATTTATTCTGCCCACAGATGGCGCCACATCTATTTTTTAAAACTCAAACGCTTGTAGTCTGGTTCATGTTTACTGGGATTATTCTCTTAGTTTCACATCACACAACTACACCAATGTAGGCACTTACATGGACTCTACGAACCACAATACTTCCAAACATCCACTATGTCCTGAGGAATTGAGAAAGACACAAGAAAACCTTGGACATCAAACACAAAGTTGAACACGAAGACCATGAGGTAAAATAGTTTTTTTGGCTATTTATCCCAACTATTCGTTCCACCTTGCTAGCTGTAGAATTCTTGTTGATTTTACTTGCATCAGAACAATGATATCTCAAAAGCACTCAATTGACTGTCGGTAACATCAGAAAGCCCAGGTGTTATATAAAAAAAAAACATTATACGAATTGTAACTTCATTATTTCAAACACCAAATTAAATATAATTATGGCCCTGTCCCACTGTACGGGTTCATTCAAGAGCTCTCCCTAGTTAAAAAAAAAAAAATCAAACACGTGGTAAGCACGTAGAATGAACGTAGCGGGTACATCGGAGCTAAGGGACGTCTGTTATCGGCTCGTAACGCTAACGGCAGGTACTCGGGAAACACGGTAAGCTCGGGAAGACTCGTGAAGATTTTTCAACATGTTGAAAAATGTCCACGAGAGCCCCGAGTACCGACGAGCGGCCATTACCTTAAATCTCCGAGTTCGAATCAAGGGAAACTCGGGAGAACTCTTTGAATGAACTCGTACAGTGGGACAGGGCTTTTAGTTTGCTTGGATAAGAAACAATGGATAAAAGTTTTGGCACTTCTCTGAAATATTTTCCCAACTTTACTCTGTTTTCCAGTCTCTTCACATTAAAACAAATCAAAATGTTGTGCAATGGCAATTTCTTTATTTTCCAATGTCCAACTTTCCGTTGCCATTACTACACAGATGAGTAGGAGTGCTCTTACGCAGATTAAAAACAGCAGGACTAACATTTAAACAAATACAACTAACAACAAATATGTATCTCTTTATAAGAGCTATGGAGACTTGGTGACTGAATATATTCAAGATAGGGATTGTTAAAATTTTGGATATCATAGGAAACAAGCAGGAAACTGGCAGCCATAATGACAAACAATTAGCTGCAATCTTCTTTAAATACAGACAAGGCACAAGGGTGCAAATAATCTAACCCTGATTCTATTTTCTATGTTTAACTAATGTTTAACATTGTCAAATAAAGAATATCTATAATCCTAGTTTTCATATTTCAAACTAGCTAATGGGTAGTTATTTTCTAGGATCTCAATAAATGAATGTGTGATATACAGCTAACATCACAGAATGTAGAATTCATAAACAGTGCAGGAATGTGATACATTTTGAATATAGCTATGGCAGTGTCATGATTATGCTACTGAACTAGCATATGTGAATTCTACATTCAACATTGTAGCATTAGAAATGCAATTCTCTGTAAAATAAATCAAGGGATATGAAGCCACCTATAGAAAGGGATGAAGACAGTGTTTGCATGTTGAACTGATTCACTGCCATGTCCAAGCATTCGTCTTCCTGATCTGATCTGGTTTACGTGCAACTCCAAGCTATGTTGTTCATGCGTAAATGCCTTTTCAAATGGTCTACCAAGTAACTCAGCTGTATGAAACTATAGAACAGCAGTTCAAAGATTCACCCACACCTCATCAGGACAGCAAGGCTTTGGCAATTAATGCTTTTATTGTGCTTAAATACCCAAATGCGAGCATTAGCAAAACTCACAAATGGATATGCTTAGAACAAAAAACTTTTCAGAAAGCTCTTAATACAGAACATCATGATGGAAAGCACTTGCTTAAAGTATGTGGATGCAAGAGCTAATTCATATTATTAACCAAAATATGAATAATTTCACATTCTAAACTTGTATTAAACTGGAGACATACCTCTCCCGGACGAATTTTAACAAAGAAACTGCTGCGTTTATATGAAATTTTCAGAACCTTGGGCCAGGCAAAGCGATTTATTCGGAGTCGGTCTTTGTACACAAGGAGGCCACCAGAAGATACTCCAAGCATGATGTCCACTCCTTCCAAGTCCTAAAAGCCAAAGTAATTAAGGGTAGTGAATACAAAGAGCTGGACAAGTTTGCACCAAGGAAATATCTTTTTTTGTTTATCCTCTTATGCTAAAAGATGATGTATTTGTGGGATTAAAAAGGTCAAAAAAAGTTTTAAATCTTCGAAGTCTTATCTCATTGTGCATTTAACAATGATTGTTAAAATCTGTTCAACAGATGCAAGAATGACAGTTATTTCTTCATTCAAACTTAGCTTTTAACTATAATTGTAAAATTATACATCTCCCCAATTACAAAACTCTAGACCCAAGGCACTAAATAGGTCTTGCACATTTTACGCGTCTAAGGCATTTCATCTGCTGAGTGATGAAAAATGGGTAGTTTGTAAAGGGGACAAACTGCTTCATCTCTACACAAATTGACATTTTCTGACATTGCCAGGGTAACCTTTAAATTTCACCAAAGCTTGGTAATTCATAATATAAATGGCCTTCCACCATGCCTTCACTGTATTTATCTGGTTTCAATTAATTTAAGTGGTTAATAAAATTATACAAGTTACGTACAGTATATAGCACATTTATAAATTAATGTCATGGGGGTCAAAGGATAAAAGCTTTGTGAGTAAAAAGGATGAATAAATCACTTGAAACAGCATGCTGCAATGCAAGCAAAAAAACCCCAAAACTTGTATTTTTCCTTATTTTGGTAATATTTGAAAAAGCAGAAATGGACAAGGATCCACAAGTGACATTACCAAAATTGAACAATTATAAATAAGAGTTCAACTGTGGTAAACAGACAAAAATAAATAAAAGATAATGCGATAATAAATGCAACAATTATAGCACTGAAATACTTTCTGCAGAATTAGACTTGAACTGGGATGTTATTTTAATTGTTCCAATTAGCATTGATACAAGCTGTCATTCAGCTATACTAATTTTGAGATAATTAATACAGCACAGGAGGCCACCATTTGGGCAAGCTCCTAGAAGAGTAATCCCATCAGTCCCACCCCCCCCCCATCCCATTTCTTTGTAGCCCGACAATAATATTGAGATTATACATTACTACTATTTGCAAATGTTACCTGTAACCAAAATAGTTAAAATATTTGCATTTTTATCTATTGCATTCAACTATCTATTCTAATTGAAAAAAACAAATGATACATTCATACACACTGGTCTTCAAACTATTCAACTGTGCCTAACATTATGAATCCTATCCCACAGACGTTCAAACATTGGGAAGTGTTATACGCTGCATATAAAATTACATTTCAATCACTGGACTATCTTTTTCACACATGCACCATTGATTTCTGCATTTCACTTTTCATAAGCAACATTCTCAAGCCCTCAACCATTGCAATACTGGTCTCTGCATCTTAGTACGTTTACACTCTTCTGACATCCACCAATGTTTAATTGCGCATTTCTCCTAATAGCTAAATCACTGCTTTGCTAACAATGGTTTAGAAATTGGAACATTAAAACCGCAGTCATTGACAAGATTGAATTATACTGCTAGCTCCAAATATTTACGTTAAGCAGACACAAAAGGCACTGATAGACAGACAGACATTATGAAATTAGACATTTTGCACTAGTTTTTTTGCATCAGTTCCTACAAATAAAAGAGACAAGCAAATGTTTTCAATTTGACCTGCAATGTTTTTGATGAGGAAAATTGAATATTTAGTGGTTTGTTAAAGAATGAATGAAGAGATAGCGTACCTTTGCAGGATGAAAATCTACACCATACATTGAAAGCTTCTTAGCATTCTCCAAGAATTGCAGATCTGCTTGTGCAGGTGTCATGGCCCTAGGAAGAAATAGTTTAAAATACTTAAGCACTTTAATAATCAAATGTCTCAATATCTTAAAAGGTTAATCTTTCCTTTGTCTTTGAAGGAGAGCGTCTGTTTTTTTAATGTAAACAATGCAACAGGTTACCCAACCAGTACAATAGAAACCCAGTCCATAAGAGTCATCACTAACAAATATCCAGTCGCCATCATAATGGTATTATGTCTGTATGATCAGTTCTCCTGACAAAGAAAATATGATTATATCCATGGTCTATGCTGTTAGCTTACTTCAAATGCTTCAATTGATGCTTGGATTAGATACGAGCAAACTAATCACAATTTTCAATGTCCTTCAACACAGATACACAGATGCAGTCTGGCTTTACCTCGTCATCAAAAATCACAGATGTTGCCCATCCACAGAATATATACAGCAATAGTGGGAACAATAATGAGAACAAGCAAATTTTAGAAATTGGAATGAAAAGTTTCTGCATAATATGGCCACTTACATTACTTCACTTTTCAGAGGTGAAGGGCCTATCGGGTGACATAGACCTCACCGTTCAGCAAGACCTGCTGTGGATCTCACTGGCTTCAACCTTTGACCCAGCTTGTTATTGGGACCTGGTCAAAGGCCTCACTGAAAGCCACAAAGGCAACATCAATTGCACTGGCCTCGTCAACAAATATTGTTATCGCTTCGAAAAATCCATGTGTTGGTCAGACAGCATTTCCTCCTAACAAGACCATGCTAATTATCTTTGATTAGTCCCAGCCTCGGTAAACTAAAACTAAACTTAGATTAATTGATCAATAATTAAATACAGAGCAGTTTCCTATTGTCCACCCATACAGAAAGCCATTGTTTTTCATCCTCCAGTCTGCTTTCAAGTGCCTGTATATTCAATTACAGGCCCTTCAAAATCTTGAGGTATCAATTTTGTAAACAAACATTTGGTGTAGAGCTTTATTGAATGCCTCTGAAAATCCATGAGGTCAACACCTTCCATGCTCAGTTTATCAACATTCTCTAGTATTTCAGCAGAATAATTCAAATCATGTTAATAAAACACAATTTGTCTTTAAAAATATGTTTTTACAAATCTTTTATCAAATCAACTTTGTCCATGTGCCTGTTTTTGTTTTTTTGTTTACCACTTTGAAAAGCTTCCCCTTAGCCATTAGTATACTAATAACCATACAGTTTAGATACTGTTAATTGCCAAAGTGCACCATGAACAATTGGTATAACCATATTTAAAAAATGATTGACGTATTTCCAAGATGGCACCAGAAGATATTTATCAAGAAAATAGAATTATGATCACATGAGCATTTCAACCAGCAAACGTCCAAGTTAAAAGGTTTTTAAATTTAAGAATGAATACCTGTGGGTTTTATGAAGCTCCTTTATTTTTTCTTCCAGTTCTTTTGTTTGATTTGGAGCCAACCTTAACTCTGTGAGATAATCTGTTCCATGTAGCTCTGGATCATATTCGCCCAGCTCTGACTGAACTGTATACGATCCCAAAAGGGCAAGAGTAACAAATGAACAAGGCAAACATCCAGTAATTATGTCCTGACGCAGCTGAAGACATAAGTAATATCTGAAAGAACACATTTGTAATCAATTGTATTTTAATAAGCTATTGGAAAGAGTAAATTTAAAGCACAAGTAAATTCCACATAACCAACCCTAAAATAATTTTGAATAAAGGTTTAATAAACATATTATAGATAACTTGGGTAATGACTTGTGATGCAGCATAACTGTGAAGCCAGTAGTATTGGCAATGGTTTGATAATGTATTGTAAAGAATACATCCCACTTACAGTGGTATACCACTAACTGCATGTTCCACTCCAAGCCACGATAAATCCCAATTTAGAAACACATAACTATTCCATCATCCTCACTGGGTCTAACTACCTTGAGTAGATGTGCGCTACTCGATCAGTCACATACTGTGGGAGAACCATCTGCACAAGTACCGCAGCAGTCAAGTAGCTCATTAGTACTTTCTCAAGGACAATATGTGTGGGCTTCTCTACATAACATAACTGAATAACAAAGAACAATGAAAAATAAGGAAGTAGCAAGAGTTAGGAAATGCACAGGTTAAGGTGCAGAGCTTGATCGTGTTCAAAGTGAGTGGCATTAAAACAAAAGCATGCTGCCAGTACAGTGCATGCACAGGGTGACTGGTAACAGATGAAAGAAAAGCAGTTATCCAATGAGGGTAGAATATTGTTTGCAATAATTGTAGGGAAAATAAAAGGAAAATGACATAAATGCAAAATAGTCAATAACCAAATGTAAAAACATCTGGCAAAATATCACAAATTATAATAAAGTTGCAGCTGTATCCTTGGAAGAATTAGTCACAAAGTTGTACAACGTGGGAACAAGCCCTTTGGCCTAACTCATCCATGCCGACCAAGTTGCCAAATCAAGCTAGTCCGACTAGCCTGTGCCTGGACCATTTCCCTCCACATTTTCCTATATATTCACCTTTCTGTGTCTTTTAAGTGTTCTAATTTTCCCATGCCAATCATTTCCTCCAGCATGGATAAAGGACTCCTATTGTTTACCCTTTATCAACAAAACATATTTCCCATCCACCTATTTTCAGGCTTAGCAGATGACGCATTCTCTGAAGAAAAATAAATGACCACTCATTTAATATCTACACTGAATCTAGTGTTTAGTACTGTATCCAATTTGCTTTAAAATCTGTCAGGGAAAATACCCGAGAGGGAAACTGGTCAACGTAAAGATTCCAGGAACATACAATTTGGATATTAAAAGGATTAACTTGAATAATATGATTCTTAATTTAACACACTAAAACCATGTGAACCCTCAAAATCAAAACAAAGGCCCAGGGATGCCGACTGATTAAATATAAGCAAAAAGGGTTTTGCAGATTATATGCAAATTAAAAGAAAAACGTACAAAAATTACAAATACTTCGGAGAATTGGTGAAAACTAGCAACATTTTCCAATCAACTAAGTTTTAAACAGTGAAAGAGTATGAACAACTACTCTGTTGGGAACGAGAAGAGATTTTTTAGCCAGAGAAACATCAAATAGTTTTTGGATCCACCAAATGATGCTCAAGGACATGTCATAAAGGAATGTAACCTAAATAGAAATCTGCACTGGTCTTAGCTCTTAAATATGATCCTCATCTATCAGTATTATGTGATGGGAATACTGTTAATGTTATAATAGAAGGGTGAAAATGTTTTAGAAAAAGAAACTAGATCAAGCTGCCTACATGGACCATATCCATGCAAGTGCCTGAAAAAATGGGCAACATGCTTAGAAATGCAGTAACATTCCAGGCAATTCTTTGAATTATTTTGAGTCAATTATCCAGGGGGTAAGCAGCTCAATTTCAACAAACAATTTAAATTTTTTTTTCAGAAGATGAATTAAGAATTGCTAAGTACACAGAATTTGACTTTTCAGCTTCCTACTGCTATCATAGTGCATTCTATTTTTGTAATATTTGTCTGAGGGAATTATAATACACATGGATATGATTAGTTTATTTATGGGATAAAGAGTTCTCAAAGCCATAACTGTGACTCATTAGCCACAGGGGGAATGGAGTGGCACAGTAAGTAGAGCTGCTGCTTCTCAATACTAGCGACGAGTGTGTAGATTAACTGGCTAATCTACCCTGGGTGGGGGGGGAGGGGGCAGAGAGAAATATGGGGAGAGTAATGGACACAAGAGACTGTAGAAGCTGTAGTTATGATCAAAACTTAGTTATGGAGGATAGTGAATCAGGCAGCATCTGTGAAGGGAATGGACAGATAACATTTCAGGATGGGACCCTTCTTCAGACTCATTGTTGTTCATCCCCTCTACAGATCCTGCCTGATCCTCTGAATTCTTACAGTACTTTTGGTTTATGTATTGGGGGGGGGGGGGGGGGGGGGGAAATTATATGGGTTAGGTTAGGATCGGTGTGCAAATGCATGGCTGATTTTCAGTCCTCACTTGGTGAGCTGAAGATGTTTCGCTTTTTCTGTTGTGTCTTTCTAGGATTCTATGATGCTTAAACGCTTAGCCTCACGTAGCTGTAATGAAATATCTGCAAGGTTTAACCCTTACATTACAGGAGTAAAGTCTAATGTTTTCAGGACACTTTGGAGCACCAATATTTGATAAATACCCGAGGTCTACATCAACTTATTGTTGGAGAATATCATGGGGGTAAGTTGCAAAACAGTGCTCTCTGTCGGGAACAATGAATTACCAAAATATTTCTGGGATTTTCTCAACTATGCAAATATGCATCCTAGTTACTGCTGTCAATTTCACTCTGTAATGACTGTGAAAACCAACAGTTTTGCTGGCGTTATTACCGCAAATTCCAGGTCTTTCTTGAAACAGTTCTGGAAATAGTTAAATTAACTATAAATGCTTGTTTCATTAGTTTTAAATAATCGTATTTTTGCATTAGCTTTCAGTACACTATGGAATATTGTAAATAATAGCCTTATAAATAATACTGAGCTCCCTATAGTTGTTAAAATTTTAACCAAATTATAAAGCAGCCCAGCACGTTTTTTATATTTAACCATCTTAAAGTATTCTAATTTCTACTGGTGTGAAATCAGCGTACTTGCACAAGATCTCAAAATTTACATACGTTATCATTTTACACACATTAGTAATTACATGGTAATTATATTTAGTACTCATGCATACCCAAACAAAGCACTTAACATTTTCAAAAACATTATAAACAAATATAATCTTGATTAAAACAAATTAAGAGAAAACAGCTGTACACCTTGTTATATCTTCAGTCAGCTGTGCAGGGTCTGGAGGGTAAAACTTCACATTGAAAGTAAAATCCCATGGACCACCTGAAGCAGAAAGAAACAATGTGTTGTCATTAAACCCGGACGGTCTACGATCCACCAAACCTCAACTCACGTTCTAACTTAATCGCTAGCCCATCCCCTAATCGT
Organism: Raja brachyura; assembly: GCA_963514005.1. Next base: position 33,428,003 of record OY740809.1, on the reverse strand, counting down.
GACCCTGGCCCATGGATCACAGCACCGCTACACTTACCAAGCCTGGTCCAGTTTATCATTTAACTCCACCCACCCTGCTCCATATTTTCGCTCTGGTCCCCAAGTTCCCAATTGCTCTACTGCAGCTTTGGCCCGGCATTACCTAGATTCCCTTCTCCGAGTCATTGCTGGCTGTGATCTCCATCATCCCCCATCAGTTGCAAGTTCTGATTCAACCTTCAGGATCTAGACCTGGCCTTCATGATCATTTATTTTACAAATATTCAAGGCATTAAAATCCAGAGAGACCATTGAGAGAATGCGTCCAAGTGCAAAACAGAATAAAAATAGAAAAAAATCCAAGCCATCATGAAATCCCTAATGTGTACAAAATAAAAGTACTGCTTCTGCCAATGTTACATTACCAACATGTTCAGATTCATTTAGTGACGAATTTATAAACAAGTAGCTGTGGGCAATCCTTCAAGGATCATTTAGGAATTTGTGGAATTCTCTGCCACAGAGGGTAGTGGAGGCCAAATCACTGGATGGATTTAAGAGAGAGTTAGATAGAGCTCTAGGGGCTAGTGGAATCAAGGGAAATGGGGAGAAGGCAGGCACGGGTTATTGATCGGGTACGATCAGCCATGATCACAATGAATGGTGGTGTTGGCTAGAAGGGCCTCCTCCTGCACCTATTTTATATGTTTCTATGTTGCTTAGAAGCTCTTAGAAGCTTTGGAATGCATCAGACAATATAATCCTGCTATTGAGTAAACCAGATACGTGATTTTAGATGAATTGGTGAGAAAATATCTTACCCTGCATTTGCTTCTTAATCTCTTTGGTAAGATCCAGCCAACTCTGAAATCATAAAAAATGTTACATGAACTGCTTGTTTGACAAATATAAATATAAATCACATTGTGGACCAAATCCTGAATAATGGGTTCAACATATTAGTGAAGTCGCCACAACTATAAATCATAAAATAAATCTCCTTTAGCATATTCAAAAGAAAAAAAAACAACCTATAGCCAATACCTCCTAATCCAGGCATCATTCTGGTAAACATCCTATACAAGCTTTCCAAAGCCTCCACATCATTCCTGTATCGAGGCAACCTGAACTACACGCAATGCTCCAAATGCAGCCTAACCAAAGTCCTATAAAGCCGCATCATAACTTCCTGACTCTTACACTCAATGCCCCAACCTATATACAAGCGTACCATTTGCTTTCTTTACCACTATTTAGTAGCATTGCCACTTTCAGGGGGTTATGGACTTGGTCCCCAAAATCCCTTTGTACATCAATGCTGTTAAGGGTCATTGCATTAATTGTATATTTTCCACTTACATTTGACCTCCCAAATTTCAACACCTCACATTTGGTCGGATTAAACTCCATCTGCCATTTCTCTGCCCATTCCTGTAGCTTATCCATATCCTGCTGTATACTTCGATAGCCTTCCTCACTATCCACAATCCCAGCATTTTGGCGTCATCTGCAAACTTACTAATCAAGCCATATAACCATATAACAATTACAGCACGGAAACAGGCCTTCTCGGCCCTTCCAGTCCGTGCCGACAATTTATTTTCCCCTAGTCCCATCTACCTGCACTCAGACCATACCCCTCCATTCCCTTCCCGTCCATATACCTATCCACTTTACTTTTAAATGTTAAAATCGATCCTGCCTCCACCACTTCTGCTGGAAGATCATTCCACACAGCCAACACTCTCCGAGTAAAGAAGTTCCCCCTCATGTTACACGTAAACTTCTGTCCCTTAATTCTCATGTCATGCCCTCTTGTTTGAATCTTCCCTACTCTCAATGGGAAAAGCTTATCCACGTCAACTCTGTCTATCCCTTTCATCATTTTAAAGACCTCAATTAAGTCCCCCCTTAACCTTCTGCGCTCCAAAGAATAAAGACCTAACTTGTTCAACCTTTCTCTGTAACTTAGTTGCTGGAACCCAGGCAACATTCTAGTAAATCTCCTCTGTACTCTCTCTATTTTGTTGACATCCTTCCTATAATTAGGCGACCAAAATTGTACACCATACTCCAGAATTGGTCTCACCAATGCCTTGTACAATTTTAACATTACTTCCCTACTCCTATATTCAATGCTCTGATTTATAAAGGCCAGCACACCAAAAGCTTTCTTTACCACCCTATCTACATGCGATTCCACCTTCAGGGAACTATGCACAGTTATTCCTGGATCCCTCTGTTCCACAGCATTCCTCAATTCCCTACCATTTACCATGTATTCCTCAATACCCTACCATTTACCATGTACACACATGTACAAGCCGTCCACACTCAAGTCCAGGTCATTTATATGTATCACAAAGACCAGAGGTCCTAGCATGGATCCTTGCAGAGCTTCACTGGTCACAGATCTACAGCCTGAATATTGTCCTTCCACACAACCCTCTGTATTCTATCAATAGGCCAGTTCCGAATCCATGGGACCAAGTCACTGATAATCCCACGTATATTCTATCTGGTTTCCATACAATATTTTTATAACCTCCCGATAATTTCACATATCAATCAACCTTTAAACCAATACCTCATTAGGGCAACTCTGACATGAAACTTTATTTGTAAACCCAGAGTCCCCAATTTACCATCATGAAATATTATGAGCTGAAATGCCCACATGGAGTTTAGAGTGCTGCCTTTTGCTAAAAATGCCAGATTATCAAATGGATTATAAAAATAATTCAACATGTTCAACATATGGAACTAATAAATAAAGATCAGGTAATACCTGGTGTTCTGATGCTATGAGATTCTCATTAATGACAAATAATGTGCACTACAACTCTGTGGAGTCACAATTGACTCCATGTTCAGTTATTCAGATCACATTCAGCTCTCAAAACCCATGGATAATGACAAGTGTTTGATAGCACTATTTAACCTTACTCATCAAATAAACCAAAGGTATAATTTAGCCATTCAAATGGTTCTAAATAGAAATGAAATTATCTCTGAGGGTTCATTCATCCATTATTGTCTCCCAACTGTGATGGAAAGTGATAACTGAACTCCTTATACAATCAAAATCACCGTACAGACCATTTAACCCGTGAACAAAATACTTTGGATAAAAAGTAGTAATTTCTCAAATTGCACAGCAATCACATCTCAATAGGAAGCAAAATTAATGTGATGTTTCAAATGACACAACATTCATAAAGTGCTCAGTATTTATGTTATGTGTACAATCCAAATGCAGACCAATCGCGACTTCTTTGAAATACACAGCAGGCTCAGTCACAGACATCACCTACTACTGGAGGAGCAAATAGGAAAAATAGTCTCAACACTAGTTCGCCATACTTTATCTTGCACAATGCTCTGTTCTGCATTTACAAGTCCAATAGCATCTCACAGGTATCTACCAACTTGATATTGCCATGCAATTTACTTCATCATGGGAATATACTGAGCCCCATTCTATAGAACCTGCAACAGTACTTTAAATGGTAACCTGTTCCTCATTTAGTTGAAAGCCAATATAAATGCTTAATATAAAAGCACTAAAGTAATAGAATACCTGCACCATTAATGTTAATTGATAAATAATCTAAACTACCAATCTATCCATTTATTCGCCTTCAGGAACATTTTCCAGATACACCTTATTTGCCAAATCTTATTAAATATTTGCTCATCTTTCTTAACTTCATCATTTAATACCAACACAAATTTTCAGAGCAGATTTGTTTAATACAAGGAGCAAAGGACTTTATTTACACAGAACATCTTAAAAACAATGTTGTCCTTTGCTGGCACATAAAAGATTACAGGGAGATTTAATAGAGACATATGTTCAGAATAAGAGAGTGTTTTGATGAAGTAAACAGATAGATGTAAGTGACACAAGGGTCATAGGTACAATTTTGGAAGATGACTGATAGAAGAACCAGAGATAAGATAAGTTTTGTTTTTACGTAGTGAGTTACTCTGATCTGTAATGAATTAACTGTAATGAGCTAAATGTAAGTGCAGTGAGAACAGATTTAATAATTATTTTCAAAGGGAACTTGGATGCATTCTTGAAGGAAAAAAATGCTAGACTATGGGGAGAAGAGTTAGTGAATACTAATTGGTTGAGTCTTCACAAGACTTGGCTTCCTTATGTGTGGTATGATTCCGTGAATCGTAGGAAAGGAACAGCTTGCAAGAATATATAAATTCTGGCACTTGCATACTATACCATTCACATCCAGAAAAGTGATACAAATAATCCATTATTCCATGATGTCATGGTTTTCTTTATATTTAAGAAGTTCTACTATGCCACGATATAGTTGCATTCATAAGAAATTTTATGTTATAGAAAAATCAAACTGTAAAAACAACTGTTAGTGGGGAAAGGAGATTAGCAGTAACAGAATTTATTTCTCTCATAGGGTTTCAAACATAAATATCCTTTTAACAGCTATAACTTTTTTGTTACTGCATATTAAAAACACTAATGGATGTACAGTACATTGTTTAACAGAGTATCATTGCACCCATGTCAAAATAAGTGATTGGTTGTCAGTTACAAGGGCCACCTGTAGTGAAACTGACAGACTGTTTCTTATGGACAATGTCCGATTACAGGGAGATTACATGGAAACAGTTTTTTCCCCCTCCCTAAGGGTTTTTTCTCCTCCAATTCAGTTTTTCTTTCTCCTTGTCAATTTTTGAAATAACTTAAGTGTTTCCCTTACTCGCAATAGAAATTGCTTCATAACCAATTTGGCCTGCATAATACAAATAATGCTGCCTGATTTATCAATATTCAATTTGTGGTATGAAAATACACATCATAGCAGAACTTCCTGCATTTACAATTCAAAGATGAACATTACTTGCTTACATCCGACAGGTTGAGCTGAATTATCAAATCAAACTTTAAATGCCACAATAAGAAAGAAAAAGGATGGCTAGATTTTGACATGAATATTGCCTGATTTTGAAAATAAAATAAAGTTTCTTACTCTCTGATTTGTTGAATCCCAAAAGGCCAGTCCAAAATAATCCTTCTCCAGAAGATTAAGATGTTGACACACTTTAGTGAACAGCTCATGCCCCTTGGAATGTCTCTGTATCAACAAGGATATATTATAGTATTTTAATATGTATCAGTTTGCGGTACCATGATTTAAGAAGCGGAACACTTTTAATGCTCAATATTAAAGCCAATTCATACAACATCACCAAGTATTGCACATGCATTATTGCTGTGTAATTACACATGTTGTCACGAGGTTTTGGAGAAGCATAATTTATAGTGCAATTTCTATTACAGTGCCCATTTAAACTGTGAACAACAATTGGCGGTGCAAGTAAAGATTTTGTTCCAGCAACAGTACCTTGAGTAATACAATACTGAAATAAAGACTTGTTTGTTGTAGCATCTGAGAAAACAGCACTTAAGTAATCTGCAACTTGCCAATATACAATTAAGCCTGGTGACAACAATGATTGAGGTGACTTTGTCAATGATTACTATCATCCCTTTGTTAAGTCTGATTTTTTTTCTTTTTTTGGAATGACATTTAGCTTTTGTATTTAAACAGACTCCCGTCAACTGGCAAAATTAATGCATCTCCCTGGATATTAAAATTAGAGAGGACCCACTGTTCGGCCATGCTATGAGCACTTCAAGCAGCTATAATGCACTGTGTGGGCAGTTCAGCTCTGGGGTTTTGCATCCACTGACAATCAAGGAAGGTTAGGCTCAGAAGTCCAGTTCACGAAAAACTAACGTGCTTGGTAAACCAAACTATCCATATTGGATAGAAATCCATTCTTGCTATTTTTGAAAATTGCTTACCTGCATTTGATGCAAAATAACCAACTCGTGTGTAACACTGCAATATTATTTTTAGAGACAAGTGACTTTACCACTTAAAGCCTACTGATTCTTTCCCAGAAATATAAAGCTAAGACAAAATTGTCATAAACAAAATCAGTATTTTTCCTCATGCTTTAAAACCCAGCCTTATAGCTAGTTCATCCATGGCAGGTTTAGCTATTCTGCTCTCAAACCTTTTTCAAACCCGCCAGTCTATTACAGTGTAGGTCTTGGCGGTTCACTTGTGCTTCTCTGCTAAAATAAGATGCCTAGACTCATGATAGTGAGCTGGTGTCCCACCACACTGCAGAACCTCTCTCATATAACTCATCAAATAGTGATTAAGCATTTAGGTTTACAGCTAAGAAATTGCAAACCAAAGGTGCAGAAGATTTTGTGAAGGGAGGATTAGAAAAAGAGTGGAACACCCCAGAGCATTCTTGCACACCTAGTGGCTAGTTAAATGGTGCAAATACCTGGAGGCAGGTTATCGTCCCATCCTCTCAGTTGGAGAACAGTGCAGTACGACCAAAGAGTAGGCGGGAAAACAAATAAAAATTTGTTTCACACATATTGCTTTGAAGTTTATCTTCAATGCAGACTATTACTGGGCAGACCCCCTTTTGGTTACAAGGTTTTAGAAGTATCTATGAACCTCCCTGGCCAAGTTGACACCTAAAATCTTAGTCACAGCAGAAAGCCACAGAGAATATATTAAATGCAAGAAAGAGTGCATTATTCTTACCTCAACGTCACATTGAAATTCAGTTTCATCCAAAAGAGTCACCTTACAATGCATGGTTTTTGATTTTTTGGCAACCTTGAGTGGCGGCTTTAAATCCTTACTGGTTTTTAACTCTGTACTTTCAGTTTTTTCCTCAGTAACATCTAGCTTTACTTCATCCTTAACTTCAGAAGCCTTTTCTGGGCCAATATCTTCTTTTTCCTCTTGGGCTGGCTGTAACAAACAAAATTGTCAAGCAACTGTTACAAATTATCATGTGAATTTCAGGAGTCTTCAGCCCTGAGGATCGCATTTCTTTTTACATTGCAATGAATATACTTTAAAGAGCAATGATTGACAAATGCCCATCAGATTTAAATAAGACAACACCACCAAAATCAATCATAACTCCGATGGGGGAAAAATTACATATGATCCAAGACAAAAAGGAATCAATTTCTTGGGATTCACAGGTGGATTTTTGAGCTAACCATCATTAACAAACATTGCCATTATCCATAGGCTATAATTATCACTGCATTGTTTTGATCAGGTGAACTCTAGTTCAATAATGACAACATAAAAAGGTTTTCTATTTCTAAATATTTATTTTCCACATTTATCAGTAAACCATCAATAAAGCTCTCATCCACAGGTAAAACTTTACAAGCTGTGCACTAAAATAAACATAATTATTCTGATAAATGGATGGAGAAACTAGTACCCATCCATAACCATTCTTGAAATGGAACACACCCTTCCTCATCCCAATCATTAAGCCCTGTAGCTATGCGGATGATCTTGGTTTAATCATCATTTATTAATTACCTTTAGCCCACCTATGGGTGTATTTTTTTTAAATGAATAGCAATTTTTAAAAGATGTATGAAAAGGTTCATTCCTCTCTCAAGTCTTATTGAGTTTCCATCATTTTACGACCTTTCTTTTCAATCAAACATCTGATTGCATAGAGGACAAAGATTAGTCTTGGAAACCAATGCTTTGCAAGCTGTTCATACTTGCAAAACAGAAGCAACTGTCTAAAAGTGACTTTCAATGTTAACATACATGACATCAATTCAAGGGTAAAATGGTGAACAAAAATGGCAGCAAGTGAGAAAATTCAAGAATACTTTTAAATTACAATTTTAACTAACATTGATAACAAGTTAAAATTTTGATATGTAATAAAAGCTATTCCCCCAGTACAATGGCCTGGCTACAATGCATATGGTATTTATTTCAACATTATAGTGCTCGAGCCAAAGTTTCATTCAATTCAAAGAAAGCAATTGCTCCACACGGAGGAACATTCCACCGATTTATATTTCTTTTGCACGATATTGCTATTGCAGAGTAGTTAGTGCAATTCTGCATGGAGCATTGCTTTGTGGCAACAAAAGGTTCCCATTGCATGCAAGATCAGACTTAAAACAAACAAATACATTTTTACATCATGTGGCTATTAAGCACAAATGTATTCTATAAAAAGCACCAATTACCTGAGTTTCAGCACTGCTAACGGAATGCAAATCTAATGTTGCTTCTTCGTCAATGTTATCATCCAGCTCCTGATCTGCAATAGGTGCTCCTTGCTCAACTAATTCGCCTTCTTCTGTTTGCTTTATTGAATCTAGTGGTTGCTCTGGTATTGCGTTGCTGGGTTCAGAAGTGACACCAACCTCCTTTCCACTTTCCTCCTCTGAAATCTGAGACTTGGGTCTTTTAAACCAGCCAGGCAAGAAACGAGACAAGCCTTTGCTGCCGGATGACTGCTCCTTCGCTGCCTCCTCTGTGTTGGTTGGAATACCATTGACTGGTGTTGTTGGCGTTTTCTGGTCTCCACCCGTCTGCTTGTCCACCACCTCTTCCAACTGCTGATTCTCCTTTGGCTGACTTTCCGGTTTGTCAAACTTGGGAGGCTCTTGTTCAGAACTTGGCTGCTGTGGATTTCCTGTGGCAGCACTCAAGCTAATTTCTGTTGTCATGATGAGCCTTAAAATAAAACAAAATAAACACTTAGATACATATCTTTACGAAAAGTTACACTGCAACACATTATATTTTTCAGCGTCAATTCATCAGTTCCAACAGAATCATGTGAAAATAAATTTGTGAATTGAAGGAGAAATGCTGTTCAATAAACCAGACATTTAAATCATACAGTACAATGGTGCAACTAGAATGAGTGCTGTCTTCCTGCTCCGGTGACTCGGGTTCAGAATCCTGATCTCCAGTGCCGTCTGTGCATAGAGTTAACAGATTCTCCCTGCAATTGCCAGGGAAAAGGGATTTCCCTGTGAGCCAGAAGAGACCGACGGGCCAAACATCACAAAAAAATATGTAAAATACAATAGCTCCCAGGAACAATTTTTAAGCACTATTTTTAAATGAACGAAACAAACCGCAAGATTTCAGGATCATCTGATTTCCCAATGTCAGACTAATGTTTTCCTTATGTGCAATGTAGTTGGGAAGCAAATAGTACAAACTGAGAGAACAGTTTAAAAAGGTTTGGACCTTAGGCATCCAACAGCAAAGGCACATAATGCAAATAAAAGTTATGATGAATATTTATAAAACATTAGTTTAGACACTACCATAAGAAAGATGTAACGGCCTTAAAGAGGTTGTAGAAAAGATTTACTAAAATTATGCTAGGAAGATAGAGACTAATTACAGGAAGGGACAAGAGAAGCTTGAGCTGGTCTACTTCCAATGGGAAACAATGAGATGGAACCCTGATAGAAGTTTAAAAATCTGCTATAATGCGCATTTCCATAATATTGAAGGGTGTGAAAAAGGGTCTTGACTGCAAACGTCACCCATTCTTTCTCTCCAGAGATGCTGCCTGTCCTGCTGAGTTTCTCCAGCTTTTTGTGTCTATTTTCCGTAACATTAATTCGATACAAAGTGAGTGATGATTTAGGAAATACTATTTGCATTATGCATGCAGAGTTGGTTATACCGCAATTTTGATTGAGAACTAGAGAACCACTTAAAAGCTATTCTGTAAATAAATTTGTAGGTGGAAAGTAAATAACCTAACCCAAAACTTGTTTTCGTATAACCTTCCTGCAGTAATCAAGGCACTATTGTCTCTTAAGACAGCTACCACTTTAACCATGGCATGTTATTGAAATTGACACATCAATCGCTTCTATTGACATTTGTGCAATGAACAATGTTACATTAAACAATGTAACATGCAGCCTTACATATTTTTAGCTTGCAATAATGAATATAAATTTAAGTATTAAAAAGCCCTTTACTTTTGATAATCCTGTTTCTTAGGAACACAACTATCACATTAAAGCACAACTATCAGTTTTTAAAATGTAGAGTAGATGGAGAGAAACCCCTCTGACTAGTAGAAGAATCAAGAGCTAGAAGTCACAGTATGAAGGCGATAACCCAAATTGATGCAAGGATCAATAGCTTTTCTTTAAAAGGTTATGGTGAAAATCTGGAGTCTGCTGGTGTTGAGCAAGGGAGGCAAGTTCAACCATGGCATACAAAAGGGAACTGCAAAAATATTTCAAAAGAGAACATTGCAGGGGTATGGAGCGAGAGCAGGAACATAGCAATTAGATTGCTCTTGCATGGACCCAGCAAGCACGCAATAGCCTCTTCCATCTGTGCGATTGTGTGAAATTGTATAGCGCATAACTAAACCTAAAGGAATGCTTTGATAATAATTTAACAAAGTTGTTTTTGAGCAAAGAGGGTGGTATTATCAAGAGAAAACAACATTTCAAAATACGCACATTTGCAGAAATGCAGTTACACCCCAGTTCTATGGAAACCAGTAACAAAACAAGCCCACAGTATGTCCAAGGAGACCCATCACTTGGTCATTCATTACCATCTTGCACATCAGTTTAACACCCTTAAGAGAACTCCCCAAATTATCAAACATAATTGCATATGACACATACTTGAACACTGCACTCCAATAAATACCAAAATATTTTATGTAACACTCATGTCAGTACATCATCTGGAACAGTGTCACTGTGCACTGCTGGAAACTAATTTTGACTGCCTTATAAAAGCCACAATATATGCCACTAGGGGCACCAAATTTCATTTAGGCAATTGATATATTTGAGCCAAATCTCGCTGAAGTATCACATGGCACACCCCATCAGCTTCCCTGCATTTTCTCCAATTACAAGATTCTGTGTCATAAAAAAGTACAAGTTGAGAAGGCCATGCAAGCACAACAGTGCATCCGAGATTGTACAGAATAATATGACTATGGACTAACCAGTGCAATTTGAGAATTGAGAAAGTAGTAACAACAGAAAGCAATCAAATCAGGTACAAAAAGAGAAATTAGATAAATGAAATGGATTGAGAAACAAAACAGTAATATTCACATAAAAATGTATTTACATAATTCAGAAATACGATTGAACATCTAAAATAATTTTCTTTCAAGGTTGAAGAGCTTGTATTTGTCTAAATCAATATACTGTGACAAATGCAACTGCCCAAAATCTAAGCCCAAGAGGAGAGAATGAGACACAAGAGACTACAGATGTTGGAATCTTGAAAACAAAGTGCAGGAGGAACTTGGCGTGTCAGGCGATGTTTTGGAGAGTTCAGCTACCAAAGCAAGAATATGAAAGACTGTTCCTCCAGTTTACGTGTGGCCTCACACTAACAAAGAAGGCGGCCAAGCACTGAAAGATTGGTATGGGAATGGGAAGAGAAGTTAAAATGGTTATCAAGTAATTACTTAAAATTCCGTACATTCCCACCCCAGACGCTGCCTGATCCGCTGAGTTCCTCTAGCATTTTGCATTTTGCCTGAGAGAAGAAAACATGGCTTATATGCCTTTAATTTAATCTAATTTTGGATTCTGCCAAAAAAGAAGTTAAATAATATTTTGTGGCAACTGTCCCAGGGTAAATCAACTTTAAGAAAGTAGACAAAAGTGCTGGAGAAGGGAGGCAAGTTCAACCAAAGTCACTACTTTTAAAGTTGGTATTCAAAGAACCAAATTTATCTTTGTCAAATTGGCAAGTTCGTGATTTTACCAGTAGCATTTTCTTAATAATTCTCATAATGAATAATTTATAAATGTGTTGTTGTTGACTGGTCAGCAAACCCGTTTCATGGTTTTATGTGCTTCCCCAACACCTTTACAAAATGGGATCAGGAAAGTGCAGGGATGTATTTTTTCAGTAATGGAATGTGCAAAGTTAGAATGCCATTGGGGGCTGTATTCCTTCAACATTAGCTTCAAGTAATTCAATGTCAACACTTTATAGCATAGGACTCTCCTGCTAGAAATACAAAGGGGAGGTTTTTTATTGTGATCTGACAACACACGCTTTTGGTTGGTAAAGTTTCAACAGCCCTCTTGTACATTCTAGAGTATTCAGAATTTTTAATCGACATGAGTAAATATGTCTGGGTCCACAAGAAGCTTATGAGCAATCAATAGTTTGTTTCAAAGTCGACAGTTATCATAAATCTCGCAAACCAATCAAGGTTAACTGTCAAAACTCTGAATCAATTTATACAATAATGTTAAGCTGCTCGCTGAACTTTACTGTTGTAGGATGCATAATAAACCACTATATCCAACTTCAATCTTAATAAGTACTTCTATAGACAAAGGCTGCCAGAAATTTGAAACTCTTCTGCAAATTGAAATCTATGTTGAAACATTTGTTAATTTTAAATCTACAATTGACAAATTCCTCTAACCAAACATATGCCAAGCATTGGTGGGTTTGGGAGTTGGGTCAAAGATTAACCATGATCTCATCGAATGCCCTAAACAAATTATGTTTGTTTCAACTGCATCATCACAATGCAATAACACAAGGGACATTGGAATGCTATTATTTGTAATCATTTTGTTTGCATATAGACATTTTTTCATATAATTTAATTTTTATTAGGAAAAAAAACAGAATAAGATTTTCAAAGCACTACAATTTAGTAATAGTTTCATAGTATTGTGTGCTTCCCCAAATGCCTTTACAAATTTGGATCAGGAAAGTGCGGAGGTTTTTCATTGGCAGTATACTCTGAGAGCTCCATAACCTGGCAATGTTAGAATCCTATTTCTATGTACATACAAAACCTGCCACTAACCTCTTCTGGGAACTCATTCCATATATCCACCATCCTGGTTAAAAAGACTGTCTTTCTGTTCTCCCTTAAATCTCTCCCCTCTCACCTGAAAACTATATTGTCTAGGTTTAGACTGCCCCCCTCTGGGTAAAAAAACGTAACCATCTACCCTATCTAGGCCCCTCACAACTTTGACAACCTCTACACAGATATCCCTTACCCCTATCGGCTCCAGGGGAAATGGTCTATTCAACACGAGCCCTCCTGTCCAGACAACATCCTTGTGCATCTTTTCAGCACCTTCTGAGACAATGACAATTCAGGTAGTCACCTCAAAATACAGGAAGGATACAATATTGCCTGCAACAAAAATCCAAATCCATAAAGAAGATCCACATCTCTCCCAGACCAACATTCCCATCACTAAGATCCTGATTATACTTCAACTTCAAGCACACCACATTATCTCCAGTAATCTTCCAGGCGTGATAGAGGTTGATGTGCACCTGATCTGACCTCTCCACTGTATCTATTGTTCCCGGTTTGGCTTCCTGTACATCGGTGAGACGAAGCGCAGGCTTAGCGACTATTTCGCCAAACACCTGCATTCGATCCATCAAGGTCTACCGGATCTCCCCGTTTCTAACCATTTTATCTCTTCTTCCTAATTCCATGCTGGCCTACCTGTCCTGGACCACCAGCGGAGCCATGCACAAACTGGAGGAATAGCACCTCATACTTTACAAATATTCACAATATTTCAACAAAGTATGAACACTGAATTATCCAAATTTAGGTAACTACAAAACTGCCCCACTCCCCTTCCATCACCCTCTCTCCCCTGTGCCCCACCCGGGCACGCATCTATTTCTCCTCTCCCACCTACATTTCTTCCTCCAGCTTCACAATATGCAGTATTGAATCATTTTCTCTCACATCTTCTGGCTTTTCATCTCTGGCCTTTATCCAACCACCTATCCATCAAGCCCCCCCTCACCTGTACCCACCTGTTACTTGCCTTTATCTTACACTAAACGTTATTCACATTATTCCCTTTATCATGTATCTGTACACTGTGAATGGCTCAATTGTAATCATTTGTAGTCTTTACGCTGACTGGTTAGCACACAACAAAAGCTTACCACTGTTCCTCGGTACACGTGACAATAAACTAAACTAACCGAGGATTTCAAAATAAATTCTCTTCAGTGCATTCAGCTGAACTTACTCTAATGTGGACCCCAATTACCGAGTAACCCGTCATGTCAGTACTCCTATTAATGCACCCAGATCAAGTGGGATCAAGAGCATTCACGTCGCGGCCCTGTTTCCACCACCACGCACAAGACAGACACCGTTGTATGTAGATGCTGAGAAGTATGTTCAGCTCTAGCTGAACAACTTCTAATCTTGTATGTGGACTCGATAAGAAGAAGACCCAGATCAAGTAACACCCAAGAGCCTACCAAACTGGATCAGGAAAAAAATCATATTAGTGGAGGACACACCTGGAAGACAATAGACAATAGACAGAGGAATAGGCCATTCGAGCCAGCACAACCATTCGATGTGATCATGGCAGATCATCCCCAATCAGTAACCCGTTCATGCCTTCTCCCCATATCCCCCGACTCCGCTATCTTTAAGAGCCCCGTCTAGCTCTCTCTTGAAAGTATCCAGAGAATCGTGTTGGTTGGAAACCTATCAGGACAGCCCCTGGAGACAACAAAACCACACTAGTTTCTTCTTCTTCTTGCGTATGGTGTGCACAGCCTAAAGTTGTTGGACAACTTGTTCTATTGGATCTTATTTGATTGTGCAAACCGGGATGATTACATTCGTCGAAACAGGGCGGACCACATGAAGGTTGCAATCTTCCACCCCACACTAGTTTACCTTCAGCTAAATGAGCAACAACCTCCAATACAAGGTCAGAAGTGGGTTGGTTCATGGATACATAGAAACATAGAAACATAGAAAATAGGTGCAGGAGTAGGCCATTCGGCCCTTCGAGCCTGCACCGCCATTCAATGTGATCATGGCTGATCATCCAACTCAGTATCCCGTACCTGCCTTCTCTCCATACCCCCTGATCCCTTTAGCCACAAGTGCCACATCTAACACCCTCTTAAATATAGCCAATTAACTGGCCTCAACTACCTTCTGTGGCAGAGAATTCCAGAGACTCACCACTCTCTATGTAAAGAATGTTTTCCTCATTTCGGTCCTAAAGGAATTCCCCCTTATCCTTAGACTGTGACCCCTTGTTCTGGACTCCCCCAACATCGGGAACAATCTTCCAGCATCTAGCTTGTCCAACCCCTTAAGAAATTTGTAAGTTTCTATAAGATCCCCCCTCAATCTTCTAAATTCCAGCGAGTACAAGCCGAGTCTATCCAATCTTTCCTCGTATGAAAGTCCTGACATCCCAGGAATCGGTCTAGTGAATCTTCTCTGTACCCCCTCTATGGCAAGGATGTCTTTCCTCAGATTTGGAGACCAAAACTGTACGCAATACTCCAGGTGTGGCCTCACCAAAATCCTGTACAACTGCAGTAGAACCTCCCTGCTCCTATACTCAAATCCTTTCGCTATGAATGCTAACATACCATTTGCTTTCTTCACTGCCTGCTGCACCTGCATGCCTACTTTCAATGACTGGTGTACCATGACACCCAGGTCTCGTTGCATCTCCCCCTTTCCTAATCTGCCACCATTCAGATAATAGTCTACCCTCATGTTTTTGCCACCAAAGTGGATAACCTCACATTTATCCACATTATACTGCATCTGCCATGCATCTGCCCATTCACTCAGCCTATCCAAATCACCCTGCAGCCTCCAAGCATCCTCCTCACACCTAACTATACCCCCCAGCTTGGTGTCATCTGCAAATTTGGAGATGTTGCATTGAATTCCCTCGTCCAAATCATTAATATATATTGTAAATAGCTGGGGTCCCAGCACTGAGCCTTGCGGCACCCCACTAGTCACTGCCTGCCATTCTGAAAAGGACCCGTTTACTCCTACCCTTTGCCTCCTGTCTGCTAGCCAGTTCTCTATCCACATCAATACTGAACCCCCAATACCGTGTGCTTTAAGTTTGTATGCTAATCTCTTATGCGGGACCTTGTCGAAAGCCTTCTGAAAGTCTAGATATAACACATCCACTGGTTCTCCCTTATCCACTCTACTAGTTACATCCTCGAAAAATTCTATCAGATTTGTCAGACATGATTTACCTTTCGTAAATCCATGCTGACTTTGTCCAATGATTTCACCACTTTCCAAATGCGCTGCTATCCCATCTTTAATAACTGACTCTAGCAGTTTCCCCATTACCGATGTTAGACTAACTGGTCTGTAATTCCCCGCTTTCTCTCTCCCTCCTTTTTAAAAAGTGGGGTTACATTAGCTACCCTCCAATCCTCAGGAACTACTCCAGAATCTAAGGAATTTTGAAAAATTATCACTAATGCATCCACTATTTCTGTTGGTACCTCCTTGAGTACTCTGGGATGCAGACTATCTGGCCCTGGGGATTTATCGGCCTTCAATCCGTTCAATTTACCCAACACCACCTCCCGGCTAACCTGGATTTCACTCAGTTCCTCCATCTTATTTGACTCCCGTTCCACTGCTATTTCCGGCAGATTATTTATGTCTTCCTTAGCGAAGACAGAACCAAAGTAGTTATTCAATTGGTCTGCCATGTCCTTGTTCCCCATGATCAATTCACCTGTTTCTGACTGCAAGGGACCTACATTTGTTTTAACTAGTCTCTTTCTCTTCACATATCTATAAAAACTTTTGCAGTCAGTTTTTATGTTCCCTGCCAGTTTCCTTTCATAATCTATTTTCCCTTTCCTAATTAAGCCCTTTGTCCTCCTCTGCTGGATTCTGAATTTCTCCCAGTCCTCCGGTAGGCTGCTTTTTCTGGCAAATTTGTATGCCTCATCTTTTATTTTTATACTATCCCTGATTTCCCTTGTTATCCATGGATGCACCACCTTCCCCGATTTATTCTTTTGCCAAACTGGTATGAACAACTTTTGTACTTCATCCATGCAGTCTTTAAATACCTTCCATTGCACATCCACTGTCAACCCTTTAAGAATCACCTGCCAGTCTATCTTGGCCAATTCACATCTCATACCTTCAAAGTTACCTTTGTTCAAGTTCAGAACCCTTGTTTCTGACTTAATTTTGTCACTCTCCATCCTAATGAAGAACTCAACCATATTATGGTCACTCTTGCCCAAGGGGCCACGCACAACAAGACTGCTAACTAACCCTTCCTCATTACTCAATGCCCAGTCTAGAATAGCCTGCTCTCTCGTTGGTTCCTCCACATGTTGGTTGAGAAAACTATCCCGCATACATTCCAGGAAATCCTCTTCCTCAGCACCCCTGCCAATTTGATTCACCCAATCTACATGCAGATTGAAGTCACCCATTATAACCATGTTACCCTTGTTGCACGCATTTCTAATTTCCTGTTTGATGCCATCCCAAACTCCAATACTACTGTTCGGTGGCCTGTACACAGCTCCTACTAGCGTTTTCTGCCCCTTAGAGTTTCGCAGCTCTACCCATATCGATTCCACATCCTCCACGCTAATGTCCTTCCTTTCTATTGCATTAATCTCCTCTCTCACCAGCAACGCTACCCCACCTCCTTTTCCTTTTCGTCTATCCCTCCTGAATATTGAATATTCGTCTATCCCTCCTGAATATTGAATACATTAATATGCTGTTGACAGAGTGAGGCCACACGCAAGCAGGAGGAACAGCACCTCATATTTCACTTATGTGGCTTACAACTCAACGATATGAACAATGAATTCTTCAATTTTAGGTAACCAAACCACCCCCCCTACTGTAGTGTTTAATAGCCTGATGGCTGTAGGGGAGTAGCTGTTCCTGAACATTAGAGTTTTCATGCTCCTGTACTTTCTTCCCAATGGCAGGAGTGGAATTAGTGTGTGGCCACGATGGTGTGGGTCTCTAATGATGCTGGCTGCCTTTTTGAGGCAGGGACTCTGATAAATCCCAAATCCCTTCGATGGTGTGGAGGTCAAAGCCGATGATGGACTGGGCAGTGTTCACAACTTTGAGGTCCTTCCATCTTAACTAAACTTTGCCCTTTCCAGAAACACCCATATTCCAAGAATTAATTTGAAGAGATATCTCCTAAACCACGAGGACCTGACCACAAGTTATCACAAGTTACCTGACCACAAGAAATCAAATTTCCAGCACATTATGCAGTTTTCAGAAGCAACGGAGATGAAAAGAAATGAACACTCAAAAATTAAAATTATTTTCCACAATACACTTTTCTATAAATAGTAGATATTTTATTGCTCATTTAGGATGAAAACGACACAACAAATATGAATTGATGTCTTTGCATAGTGAATATTTCAGAATTATTTTACAGAAAACATTCTTGACATTTGGATTACTACTGATAATCTTTTACTGATGTGGAAAATGGATTATGGGTTTTGCATATTTGACATGGTCAACTACAAATACTGTAATCGCTTCAGAACTTTTATCAACGGATACACACGAGACAAACAGCAAGCTTTCTGCAAACTCTTATGCATTGGTTATGCATGCAACCAAAGTTGAAATCTTCAATATTTTCTGCCAAATGAATTCCATGCACAACTCTGCAACTTTCATTTTTAAAGAGGAAAGAACATATTGGGAGAACTACCCACTTTATATATATTTTCTAAAATTGAACATAACACTAAAAACATAACAAACCCATAAATGCTTCCTTCAACATCTAGGAAAGATATTGTTGGAACATAATCATTAATTCTAGAAGCCAGAAAAGTGAGCATTAGCAGACTATCAGACTGCAGAAGGCATCTGAGAAGTGAATTCAGTCCTTAACCTGCATTTGCACATTTGTACAAGGTTCCACCTGATACTGAAACTCACTGCAGCGCTACTACTTATAATCCAAATTACACCAACTCAGCATGAACTGTCTCAATCTCAAACCAGACGTAACTATGTTTTCTTTCCATCATCTTAACTGTTGTCACAAGGGCTATAATAAGTATACTGCCAAGTTCACCATGTTTGCCTCGCTGTGCTTCTCTTAATTCCAAACCATTAGTAAACATCCACTGTAAAACAAGTATCCTGTACAATTTTTTTTTTTAAGTTGACAAAATTCTAAACTGTTCAACCATTCTTGGTTTATGCACTGGCAGCTATTAAGCTGACAGTATCAATTTCAAGAAGCCAATATGCATGTTTATAAATTATGTAATTTTTCCCCTATAAAATAATAAACTGAAATAAATGGTCCGTTTAACTGGCCAATAGGTAAAGTGTAGTTTTAAAAGATTTATTACTACATTATTACTGTAGAAACCAATGTGAATTAATGTCAATTTTATCTAGCCTGATAGTTATTGTACCTATAACCATGTAACTGATGAAAACAGGTAGAGGAATGATCTGGAGGATGTATCCAAAATCATAGCATGTATCACTCATACTATGCAATATTTACTAGGTCTAAACAAGAACAAATCAGTGCTAGGAGAGCAGACTACAAGTGATGCGATGGGCATGTAGGAATTGGGATGAGAAGAACAAGGGGAGGTGGTAATCTCTGAAGATGCATTCTTCCGGGTACCATGAAAGGAGCCATTTCACACAGTTAGAGCTAAGATTATTAAATCAATCTCTGGTTAGATGTCTGGAGGGGCATCTATGCAGTGCAGTGATTGAATAAATGTGCAATAACCAGTCATAGCATAAGTCTCAGGTGGCACTACAATTGTGACGATCCCCAATGACTGAAGAGTTAACCAATAACACTCAGTGCCTTGGTTTGCACAAGAACACCCTAGGCTAATTCCTGGGATGAAAGGGTAGTTCTATTACGAGCAGCTAAATAAATTAGAACTGTAATCTTTGGAATGTGGAAGTTCTATTGGTCTACTGAAACATAAAACAGCCACACATCAAGATGTTTCCACTAGTGGGAGAATCCAGAATGTGGGAATATAACTACAAGATAAGGAGGCAGTCATTTGAAAATGACATTACATAGGGTGTTGAGTCTCTAGAATTATTTCTCCCATACGCCCGAGGCTGGATTATTGGGAGTAGAGAAGATAAATGCATTTTAAAATAAAGATCAGAGAATTGAGGGCGATTGGGAACTAGTGCAGAAGGGGAGTTGAGATCTGGGAGAGATTAGCAATGATTTCATGAGATGGTGGGGCAGAACTGAGGGGGTCGAGTGTCCATCTTCCTATTTTATTTTGCGTTCTTACATTTTTTATAAAAGGGATAAATAGGAAGAATTGTTTCCTGTGGAAATCATCCTAACAGAGATTCTGTTCGAGACGGGAGGAAAAATCACTGTAAAAACAAACAAAATCTCTGCAGTTCTCAGAGGATTAAACAAATCTGATAATCTCTCTAGATTGCTCTACAATCTGGCCCAGTCTATTCATTTGAGGCCAATCCCCCAAAGCACTCCTGTAACAGTTATGTAACTCGTTTTTCTACAATGTGCAGAAATGTAGTCAATGCAAATGTGCAAACTATTTTTGACAAATTTTACAGCAAAAGAAATGATAAAACATAAATTGTACCACTATAATAGAAATTAAGGAACTGACAGAGCTGAATGCATATATGCAAAGGTCTTTGAAGTTGGCTGAACAGATCTCAAGGTAGACACAAAATGCTGAAGTAACTCAACGGGACAGGCAGCATCTCTAGAGAGAAGGGGCAGCACGGTGGCACGGCTGTAGAGTTGCTGCCTTGCAGCGCCAGAGACTCGGGTTCAATCCCAACTATGGGTGCTGTCTGTATGGAGTTTGTACATTTTACCCATGGCCGAGTGGGTTTTCTCCGAGATCTTCGATTTCCTCCCACATTCCAAAGACCTACAGGTATGTAGCTTAATTGGATTGGTTTAATTGTAAATTGTCCCTAGTGTGTGTAGGATAGTGTTAACGTGCGGGGAGCACTGGTTTTACAGAAAGTATGAATAAATATTTGAGTATATGAAAAATTGCAGGCTTATGAAACAATTGCAAGTGAATATTGCAAGTGAATAGCACAGACTGAGTTGCACAGCCAAGATCTAGCACGGACATGATATCCAGAAGAACCTCCAGCCACACTGGAGCAGTTCTATGCTTTTATACAAATGTCTTTGTCCATAATGACACTTATCCAGATTCCCCTGCCATGCATAAATGCAGGTCCTCTTAATCTACTCAATGTGGAAGCAAACTTGATATTTTCAACATCTAAGCATGCCCTGAATTGTTCCTTGGGATTTAACAGTAAAGAATAAGTCTTCTAGTTTTGGACTGCTAACTAGCATCTCCTCCCTTTTACATCTGTCACATGTAACCTTTCGTAGTTTACAAAGAACATCTTAATAGCTGATGTGGGATTTTATTATGAGAAATATGTGTCAGAAATGCCTGCAGTAAAGTATAACCAGAATCAAATTCTAAGTTTGTGGCTGAATGCGAGAGAATAAGTTTGCTGTCTTCTGTTTTTCATGTTAATAATGCAATAATAAAAAATGAAATTGCTAGATCCAAAATGTTCTAAGTTAAAGAAATGACTTGATTTGTGAACTTCAATGCTGGATTGGAAAACTGCTCAATTGTTCCTCCAAGAGACCATACATATTGCAACTCATACAACCATGAGCTGAAGAACCTTTAAATAAACTGGTGGGCTTTAAGATACATACAAAATCGTTCTTCCTTCATACAAGAAAGACAACCATAAGCTTATTTACAACAATAAGATCCACATGTGTGACCCGAGGGAGGTTACGTGTATTTTATAGCCTGTGTATCAGAATCTAAAAAGGACAAAGTCCTGGAGTAACTCAGCAGGTCAAGCAACATCTCTGGAGAACATGCATAGGTGACGAATATGGATAGGTGACATTTCAGGTTGAGACTGTTCTTCAGAACAATTGTAGAGGGGGGGGGGGGGGGGGTGGGAGGAGTAGAAAGCTGGAAATGGGGGAGAGGCAGGACGAAGGTTCTGGTTGGCAGGTGATAGATTGGCATAGGCAAGGGGGATATTTTGCCTGGCAGATGCTTGGAACATAAGCCAGAGATGAGAATAGATGTGAGACAGGTTTGAAGAGTTTTGTGCATGGACTGACTCTGGCATGGAGGCAGAGCTGTACAGAAAGATCAGTGTGGGAATGGGAAGCGGAGTTAAAATGGTTAGCAACTATATCTAAGCATCGTAGAGGTGAATAAACCATCTACAAAATATAATAGAGTGGTGTTGCCAAACATTTTAAGACTAGTAACATATACAAAATGAGAGAAAATAAGAACTGCTGATAGAAAACAATATGGGCTTATCATCTATGATATCAAGTCATAGGAAAAAAATTAATTCAATTTAATACACGCCCAGATATGGGTATATCAGTGGGCATAAAGCATATTTTGTCTTAACAAATAAGAGAGGTAAGAATGAATGATTTGCATTCAAACATGTTGAAGAAAACCCAATCTTTGAACAAAGGCTCACTGAAAAGGTCTAAATTTTGTTTTAAATCAGCAAATGGTCTAAACATGCATTTCCAATTGATTTTCGTGCCACATGGAACTCCGTGGAATAAGATGACAGCGCGCATTGGACCAGGAGAACTCAACTGATCATGAACCAGCAGAGAAATATTAAGGACTCTTCAAAAAAATTAGTGACTGAATGCATTTAATTTTCAAATTGTGTATTTAAGGTGGATAAAACAAAAGCTACACTGGTGGTGCTCACCTCCTACTCTTCCTGATGCTGAAGAATTGAGCAACAGGTTTCTGCAAGAGCTGATAGAAACTCAGTGAAACTTTCAGTGATCACAAAATACTAACAACCTGAACTTCCAAAGGAGTGAAGCATTTGCCAGTGGAATACAGAAGTTGAAGCAATGCAAAGATGGACAAAATAATTTAGTTCCAGGTAATAATTGTACCTGCTGTTAAAGAGTATTTGAAAAATCTAACCCCCCCCCACCAAAAAAAAAGCAAATACATTCTTTGACATACATCCATACCACTTGCCGTTTCATTCCAGGGTATATATTTATCATCTTCTGTCATGGGAATACAATATATCTGATACATCCCATGGACTCTTAGTATAATTCAAAACATGCTGTTTTTAGAGGATGACGTTACTTTTTGAAATTTCCAGTCAGTTTACAGCATTAAAGACTATATTGTTGGTGCCCAGGATTCAGAAGCAAGATGTTATAAAGATTTAAGAAAATTGTGACCCATAGGGATGTTTGTTGAAGGATCTTTTGATGATGAACACAACATTTTTCAAACATTTCAACCAGAATAAACAACCACAGCAGGAATCATTAACATGCGAAACGTCTCCTTCACAAACCTACTTACAATTGCGCATAAAGGTATGAATTAAAATAGATAAAGTTGAGGTTATACACATTTTAAGTGATTGAAATTATAGTAAATGTACCAAATCCATGGAAGATGAAAGGAAATGATAAAAAAATATGAATGTGATCTTCGAAGAGAATAAAACGACTTTGACTAGAGCTGCGTCTGCATTCAATACAGTCTTCAAATCTGTATTTGAAATACAACCTTGCTATTCAGAAT